>SDVV010020945.1:0-13222 GCA_016164225.1 Gammarus roeselii | reverse complement strand
TTTCTGCTCATACAGACACTGGCTGTGGCGTGAAAAATTTCTGTACTCAAAATTAAGCTCACTAAATCTCTGCAAGGACGCCAACACCTCCTCATGCCGCCTTCCAAGCTCCTCCCTCAAAAACTTATACTGCGCCCAAGCCCTAGATCTACTGGTCATCAGTTCCCTAGGAGGGCCCGCAACCAGCTTGGTCAAGAAGCAGAGTCTCGAGTGGGAACAAACTTGTCCACAAGAGAATGGACAGAAACAAACTATAATTCTCCCCCACAGTGCCATACAAAAAATCGTAATGCCAGTCAACACCCTCCAAAACCTCTCTCATGCTCCTGTAATCACCACAAGGCCACATAACTGATTTCAAACCAGGATCCCCTGCAACATCATTGATCTGAAAGATATACTCTACCAAGACAGGGGCATGGTGGCACCCCGGATGAGGAGGCAAAGCTGCCACAGAAGACACCCGATCCTCCTCCGTAGTCAACGCCAGATCAAGAATGCTACCCGAATCAATAAAAGTACCTTCCCTTACCCACTGAGTGATTCCAAGCAGGACAAAACAATCAAGAAACTGGGAATCAACGGGAGAGATATAATTATTAAAAACGTCTGCAGACCAATCCAATAAAGGCAAGTTAAAATCCCCAAGAACAACAACCTCTCTGCCAACACAAAACTACATCAAGAATTCATTCGGTTTAGCATTCTCCTCAGCTGAGTAGGAGAGAGGGCAGTACGCAACCACAACCAAAAGATCATAGTCAAGAAGGAAAATGGCAGCAACATTGGGTAAAGTCACCTCAATTGGCACAAACTTCAAATTGTTAGCAACATACAAACAGACTCAATGCTTCTTCACCTCCCCCACCACATCCCCCCTCACCAGCTGAAACCCTGGCAAATCAACAAAGGATGAGGACACCGATGAAGTCAACCACGACTTGCACACGCCCACCAACTGCACATCCCACCGCTGCACCATATGACCAACAAAAGGAACCTTATTCATCAGAGAATTCAAATTGACACAGCACAACCTTAGACAGGAGAAATCCATCAGTAAAGACCGACAAGCTAGTTCAAAGCACTGCCTCCGCGGCCCCTTGGGATGCCAACAACTCCTGATGTACCTCCTTGGGATAGCCCAGGAACATCCAGTAGTAGTAGGAGCAAGAGGCAGTGCAGCATGTGAAGTGTTGCTGGGTGAGGGGGGGACTGAGACTTTGGGGGGCAGGGGCTGTGGGACTTTGTGAGAGGGGTTGGGGGACTTGAGGGGGGAGCCTATTAGTTATAAAGCTAAACTACTGAAGACTATGAGCAAACAGAAGAGTCAAAGTCAAAGAAGAGACTAGGTCAGAGAAAAAGTACAGATGATAGCTGCAAGAATGAGAGCCAGAATCATTCTGCATCACTCAAGAATAATCATGCATCACTCAGAATAATCACACCATCATACCTACGTGCATTCCATTTCATCATCATAGATTTTTGGATCATTCATGGATAGTCAAAGTAAGAACAATGCATAATACCCTAGCTTCACCAAGGTATGATAGCCTAAATACCTATTCATTTCACATATTATATTGGAACACTATTATGTAGTTTGAAAGCGAATTATTTTCTGGACATGCCATTATTGTGTATCCATGAATAGGAAGACCCAATTTTCTAAGAAAGTCTTTTCTGCTCAATCTGTAAGTGAAAGTTGTGGCTTCTCCAAAGATTGTAGCTAAAATGTATCTCACATGAATTAGTATTTAAACAATTTTATGTAAAATTGGATGAGTAATATTTCTGTCTACCGTGACCTTTCTGTATCTAGTGTAATAAAGTCACATTTCATGAATAACCATGTATGCTAGAAAAGAATAAGCGACAATTTTTACTGTAATTTGGATTTATTATAGAACTCAAAATCTATGACACTTGAAGCAATTTTGAAAACCTAACCAAGTTATACAATGTGGGTAGGGGCACAAATTGTGCCTGCCAAGCGCAAATTTAGGAAAAGTTACCCCCCTTTAAAAATTTATTGTTAAAAAACTAAAACATAACTGAAATTGGATTGCACCATTTGATTTACAAGACTTGACGCTATAAAAGTGTGATTTTTAATTACCATACCTATGTAATTGAAGCCTCCATAGCCATTTCAAAATCACAAAAAAGTAACAATTTTGGGGAAATCATGCCCCACTGGAGTGTAAAAGAATTGCACTTGAAAAAAATAGGTAAATTAATTATGATATCAATTGGATCATCTCATGAGACTAGTAAACAATAACTTGAAATATTGAACTCTAGTGGCAATTACATTGGACTTGCGTATTGGTTATTTAGCTAACAAATATAACTTGACAATTAGCTCAATTTCTTTATGCTCTTGTAATTTAAAGTACTATTTTCAGAGTAACAAACTATTTCAAATGAATAAACAATGCTTGAATTAAAACAGAACAGATCCTTAAAATTTTGAGCATATAACCTCACAGAAATATTCCTAGCAAAAATAATGCAAAATTAATAAATTCTTTCATTAAGAACTACTTGCAAGTTCATACACAGCACTCACCCTTGTAGTCAGGTGCACTGTTCTGCCATCATACTAAGATAGGAGGAGAAGTGCAAACTGAACTAGAGTGTCAGCAGATCCAACTAGACTTGAACAAAATTGTTGATTGGTCAGAAAAGTGGCAAATAAAATTGAATGTAGACAAATGTAACATTATGCACATAGGTCCTCAAAACCGCAAGCACGAATATTCAATGTTTGGAAAGAAACTTGTTCCTGTCACTGAAGAGAGAGGTTTAGGTGTCATAATTAGTAACAACTTGAAAGTAGCAAGCAATGTAACGAGGCTGCCAAGAAAGACAACAAATTGCTAGGTATGATATCCCGTACTATCTCATACAAAAACCCACAGTATGCTCAAGTTATACAATGCATTTGTTAGATCGCATCTCATTTTTTCCATTCAATTCTGGTCTCTGGTTCTTAGAAAAGACATTATTAAAATAGAGAAGGTCCTACGCAGATCTACCAAACTCATCCCTTTGCTGCGGAAAGAATCATATGAAGACAGGCAGTGTGTACTCAATCTTTATTTGCCAGAGAAATGTGGAGTCAGAGGGGACATGATCGAAGTGTGAAAGATTTTGTAGGGTAAGGAAAACGTGGACCAAGCAACCCTTTTTATTCTAGATACAAACGGAGTGACTAGGAACAATAGATTCAAAATAGTTGGGAAACTTTTCTCACTCGACATCACGCTCAGTTTCTTCACGTATAGAGTTGTTGAAGAATGGAACAAACAGCAATACAATCAAAGCCTTTGAGTCACGGCTTGACAAGTTGTACATAAATTGCCAATAAATTGCTAAACCATTCCCTTTCTTGAAGTTATAAAAACAGAAATTGCACATGAAACTCTCTTGGACATTCTACTTCAGAACTAATCCTTTTGCTTTCAAAAGGCAACCTAGTTTGGGCCAATTGGCCAGTTGTTGTCGTCCTACACCTGTAAACTAGTGAACAAGTGGTCAGTCCTGCTTGGTTCCTCAACCAACAAAGAACAGAAACTTCAGCTCAGCTTCTTTTGTGAATATAGATGCATAAAATTAGGGGAAATTCGAGAAACAAGTCCCATTGCAATGGCATTTGCAGAAGCAAACATAAAGCAACAGAATAACTATAGGCAAACAATTTAGATGGAATTGCAAGTTACTCTAAATAGAAAGCAAGGTAAATAAAGTGTTACAAGTTAAATTGAATAAAACAGGCTGACAAAACAAAGATGAAAAATATAAATACTAATTAGTAGGAGGCCTGCACTACTTCTCAGTGATGACACATTCAAGAACAAAGTCTCTTGATTTCTTAAAATGTCACTGTTCAGAGAGATAACGCATTGAAAAACAAAGTGTATTAATCTGTTGGAAGAAGCCTCCCAGTTGTCTAACATGTTTGAGAAATAAGTATATTAGTTTGTTGGAAGGATCCTCCCCAGATAGATGACACTTTTAGGAACATAGTCTGTTCATTTGGGAAAAGAAACCAGCTCATGTGGAACCAAGTTGATTGAGAGAACCCTCCCTAGATAGATGCCTCTGGAAAAAAGTTGAGAGGCAATACTTTTAAGATCAAAGTCTATTCATTTGGGAAGAAGAACCTTCCCAGATATAACACGTTTAGAAGCCCGTCCATTTCTTTTTAAGGAACCTCTCCAGATTAGTAGCTACCATCTTTATCAATGAAATATTAATTTGAAGCTTCCCCAGTAAGATTAGGCATTGAGGAACAGTATAATAATTTGTTATTTTTTTTTTGGGAGCCCCAAAGTCTATAAATTTCCTGATTGAAATATTTAGGGCTCAGGTCTCCTCAGAGAGATAACACAATTGGGAACAAAGTATTAATGTTTATAAGAAACCCCTCATGAGAGATAACTTTTAGGGACCAAAGTCTGTTCATCTGTTGAAACAAGCACTAGATTATTTTTCCAGTTTCCCATTCTAAAATCAGCATAGGTAAACTGGAAGGAAAATCTGACTAACATGATCATGTTTATGTCTGATTTTAATTTATCAAATAGCTCGCCTACTAATCTCATTGCATGCAAACCAAAAAAATTTACAGTTTTATTATATTTAAAGATTACAGATCTCATACGAGGGCTGCTGGCATAGATGTAAATTACATAATTTAATGAAGGAGTGGTGTTCTTTTATTGTAAAATCCTTTAATTATTCAAGTCTTTGATTCATAAAGTTAACATTTAGTCTTCAGTTCCAAAACATAAGTACAGTAACTCAATAACATTTGTTGTTGATGATCATTAATGTGGCAATAAATATAACATTTTCAACCGGTATTTGAAAATGTGAACTTTTGTAATGATGTTGAATCAGAAGGTGGCTTCTTAATGTATGGTGCATCCTGAGTTTTTGCTTAGTTTAAATAAATACCAATAAATTATAATAAGATTGTTTTATGAATCTTCATTTGGTAAAAGATAAAGTAAATAAATAAGTTTTCATTTGATTTTTGTCTTCAATGTGTATTGGCTTCTTAATGTGGTTCTCAATGTTATTGTTGCTCATTTCATGTTGGATCGTTTGGTTAAGTCCTGTTGCCATAGGTAGCTTCATGTTTGGTTGCACCCTGCTTCTGTGTTTTTTTGCACTGCTCTAGTGAGTGAAAGACCTGACTTCTTACCCTAATTAGAAATGTGTTTGTCTACAGCTCTTCAAAGCAGCCCTGCATCACCAACCTGGAGCATCGTACCTGGGCCAGCAGGGAGGCAAGAGACCCCTCACTGCTTGTCAGTGTGGCCTGTAATGCTCTTCTGCTCTACAGGTAGTATTTGCTTGTTAGCATGGCTTGCAATGCTTTTCTGCTCTACAGTTTGTGTCTGCTCAACAGCGTGGCCTGAAATGCTTTTCTGCTCTACAGGTAGTGTCTGCTTGTTTGCATGGCTTGCAATGCTTTTCTGCTCTACAGGCAGTGTCTGCTTGTTAGCATGGCTTGCAATGCTTTTCTGCTTTACAGTTAGTGTTTGCTTGTCAGCATGGCTTGCAAAGCTTTTCTGCTCTACAGAAATACTGATCTCTACAGGCAGTATCACCTCGTCTGTGGCTTGCAATGCTTTTCTGCTCAACCAGTAGTGTCAGCCAGTTAACATAGTTTGCAATACTTTTCTGCTCTACATGTAGTGTCTGCTCGTCAGCATGGCTTGCAATGCTTTTCTGCTCTTCTTGTAGTGTCTGCTTGTCAGCTGCTCTACTGGTAGTGTTGGCTTGTTAACATGGCTTGGAATGCTTTTCTGCTTTACATGTAGTGTCTGCTTGTCAATATGGCTTGCAATGCTTTCTTGCTCTACTGGTAGTGTCTACTTGTTAACATGGCTTCTAATGCTTTTCTGCCCATCAGCGTGGCCTGTTATGCTTTTCTGCTCTACAGGTAGTGTCTGCTTGTTTGCATGGCTTGCAATGCTTTTCTGCTCTACAGGTAGTGTCTGCTCGTCAGCATGGCTTGCAATGCTCTTCTGCTCTACTTGTAGTGTCTGCTTGTCAATATAGCTTGCAATGCTTTCTTGCTCTACTGGTAGTGTCTACTTGTTAACATGGCTTGCTATACATTTATACTCTGCAGGTAGTTTGCTCATCAGCATGGCCTGCAATGCTCATCAATTCTACAGGTAGTGTTTGCTCGTTAGCATGGCTTGCAATGCTTTTCTGCTCTACAGGTAGTGTCTGCTTATTAGCATGGCTCTCAATGTTTTCCTGCTCAGCAGCTAATGTCTGCTTGTAAACGTGGCCTGCCATGCTTTTCTGCTCTACAAGTAGTGCCTGTTTGTCAGTGGGGCCTGCAATGCTTTTCTGCTCTAGCGGTAGTGTCTGCTTGTTAACATGGCTTCTCTGCTCCACAGGTAGTGTTTGTTTGTTAGCATGGATTGCAATGTTTTTCAGCTCTAGAAAGTGTCGGTTTGGTTTGCTTGGCTTGCAATGCTTTTCTGCTATACAGGTATTGTTTGCTCGTTAACATGGCTTGTAATGCTTTTCTGCCCTATGATAATGTCTGCTCATCAGCGTGGTCTGCAATGCTCTCCTGCTCTACAGGTAGTGCAGGCCTCGCTGATGAGCAGGTACTACATGCAGAACATCGAAGGCCACAATGACAAGCATACATTACGTCTATTGTTTTGCAGGCTACTCAGATGAACTAGCACTACATGTAGAGCAGAAACGCACTGCATGCTACGCTGACGATCAAACACTAAAGGTAGGTTCTGCTTGTCAGCATAGCATGTAATGCGTTTCTGCTCTACAGGTATCATCTGTTGGTCAGCGTAGCCTGCAAAGCTCTATATGTTGTGTCTACTTGTCATTGTGGCCTGCAATGCTCTACATGTAGTGCCTGCTTGCCAACCTGGCCTAGAATGTTTTCTGCTCCACTGGCAATTTCTGCTAGTCTGCATGGGCATCAATGCTTTTCTCCTCCTTGGTAGGGTCTGCTCGTCAGCGTGGCCTGCAGTGCTCTACAGGTAGTGTCTGCTTGCAAACATCTCTTGTAATGCTTTTCTGCTCTTCAGGAAGTATCAGCTAGTCGGCATGATGTGCAATGTGCTGCTGCTCTAAAGGTAATTTCATGGCGAAGCTAGCCAGCTCTACTATAAAATACTGCATTAGTATTCTGATGTAGTCTAATACTGCATTATATTCTGATAGTCAAGTGTGAGGTAAGATACATGTGCATGAAAATTGATAGTTATCCATAGTAAGTTTATTTTGCCTAAGGGGCAACAGAGATTGTTCAATCAACAGCGTAAAATGACTTGGCTCATATCTAACGTCGGTGAGCTCACAATTACCGACAATTGGCTAATATGAGTGGAGTGATATTATTTATAGAAGAATTTAGTATTTCAATGTGTTGATTAGAAAAAAGTGATCAATTTGAAATGGCTATTATTATTTGGTTATAGAGACGTACCAACAAATTGGTGAAGGTTGTATCGGTCTTTTTTGTGAGGTATGAGTATATGAAAAATTTGCTGCTACCTCGGATTATTTCATACTTTTTATTTATAATTCTTATCTAAATTACAGGGTTCATACAGAAAATCAGAAACCAAATTCCCAATGGTCATGACAAATATTGTCTAAGTCCCAGACAATTCAATTCAAGCTGGTACAAACCCATTTGCCATCACTCTTTTCATCTTTTGCTAATCAGCTTGTAAATTGTATATTTGCTACCAAAATTCATGTAGCTAGCTATAAGACATGACATACTCAGATGGAGCTACGCTGTAGCCTAAAGAATTGGCTTCCTCACACATTTGAATAAAATTATTGCCTTACAATGTTGAAATTCAAACCTTATTTACACAGGTTTTAATAATGTAGATTTATGTGAAAAATTGTGTATTAAAAATATGAATTTTGGTGATGGCCGTTTTTCAGCTCTGCGGGTTTGATTTGACCCACAATGTGTTGAAATCAACCTATTATTGGCAAATTTGTTGCATATATCACCTTGCTCCATTCAAGTAGTGTGGAATAAATGAAAAACAAAAATTAGATAAACTCCAAATAAAGCTCTGTGTATGATAATCTTTAATTTGATGCATATTTTAAATTGCAATAAAAAAATTATTTGTGGTGAAATACATGACAAGGCAAATCACTTTTACATCATGTAATAAAAATATAAACATCGTTATGCAGCTTCATTTTAGTAGCTCAGCTGTACTGATTAGCCTTCAGTTTTCACATATGCTGGAAGGCTTGCTAGCTACCTTACATGGAGGTGTTGGCATGGTAATTTGTACTGAGCACTGAGGCGCAGAAATTAATGAATACTAACGTACTTGTTACATACACCACAAAAACCAACTCATGCAAGGGCCATGCGCGACACTACT
The DNA here is from genome assembly GCA_016164225.1 of Gammarus roeselii. Lineage (NCBI taxonomy): Eukaryota > Metazoa > Arthropoda > Malacostraca > Amphipoda > Gammaridae > Gammarus > Gammarus roeselii. The sequence goes on along the minus strand of SDVV010020945.1, from coordinate 4,793 downwards.
GTCAAATGTTTTGCTCCTTTAATTGATTCACCCCTGCTGCGTTGGAGTAACCGGGCCCTCCTCCACCAACAACCATTCTGTTTTCCAATGAGACACCAGGGCGGCAAATAACAAAGGGACAGTATCAAAATGCTTGCATTCCCAGCATTGTCCACTCACCCATATCCATTGCATGCTCTCTTGCTACCTCCACACATATGTCTCTTCCTTTTTAACTCCTGCTTTATGCCATCCACCCACGCAAATTCCTGTCAATCTCTAGGCCTACCTGTGCTCACTTCTTCTTTCATTACTCTTCTCACCTATCTCCCAATCATCCATCCTAACCATGTGCCCAATGCATCTTAGAACATGTAAATCTACTCTGTACTTAACCTTTCTCACCATTGTTGTGGGACCACTACAGAGTTACCATCTTTTTGCTTTTCAATAATATGAATTCACAGTTAGCACTCCAGGAATCTAGCCCCACAAACACAAGTAGCAGTAATCATATAGTGGATCAATTAGGCAAGTACCTTGCATTGTTATGCAAAAAACTTTTTCTTCAACTGAAATTCTAAATGTGAAGATACTTCTTCAAAGTAGAAAAAATTATCAGAAGCAAGGATCCACTTCTTCTTAGTCATAGAATAACCAGAAGCAAGGATCATGCTAACCTAAAATACCAATTACCAATGATGTGCCTAAAGGGGTTCCAGGTTATGGAATGGTAATAATATTATAATACACTAATATAACAGCACCTAATTTAATGAATTGTACGATCAACTACTTTACTTGATTTGTTTCAACCAATGTGCACTTGTTATTTTTGAACAAATATTTTATATTAATAAAGAAACATACTGCTTCTCTAGTGGTTATCAGATGAAAATATTATTTAATTGACAAATGATCAAATTGTAACTACTGCAATTTGCTAGTAGAAACCATGAAGCTATATGATGTAGCTTTCTACAATAAATTGACATTTGATAACAGCTGCTACTCATTGGATTGCTTTCTTCATAATAATGGTTTTTATGTTCACATAGCTCATTATTACTGATGGCATCATCTCATTTGTTAATTATGCTACAATTGCCATATATATTTATTGGTATTTTTCAAACCTAATTATTTATCAAATTATTATTGCTATACTTATTTTTATGCTATTATTGCCAGAATAGCATAGTTATTTATTATGGCTCCAATCTATTAATTGCCAGAATTATTTATGATGGATATCAACTTTATGCTACAACTGCTAGATTTATCTTCAATGAATATCATACCTCAATTCAGCAATTTATCAAAGCTCAATGCCATGAAAACAACAAGCAGCCTGTACTACTGTATTGTACTTTAGATATAATCTTATTTTTAATTGGCATACTCTGCTACAAATTAGCAGCTTGCCTCATGTGTAATTTCTATGCTACTAGCTGACAATTTTTGGATTGAGTACCGCTTTAATCCAACAGCTTTTGTGCGCACTATGATTTTTTTTCTTCTTCTTTTCAATTTACAGAAAAAAATATTCTTTGCTGCTTCATTCAGTCTTTTATATTATTTGTTATCACCGTTTGTCTTTCTTCCAAATAAAGATTTTAACTCCTAATATATTACCAATAAATGTATGACTGATGATTGATTCAGGTTCTCCACAGAGGTCAATATATGATATATACTCATTAGAGCCCCAGCTCTACCTATCAACTAATTTTTATGGTTGTATTAAATCAGTTTCAAGGTGATTGTCTTCAATGTTTCTACCACCGCAATACTCCCCTATCTCTATCGGATAACATGTACCCTAAGAGCTAGGTATTCCTAAAGAGAACAACTTGCTATTTGGATCTCAGTAGCTAATGGAACAATCCCAAGTATGCTTTCCACTCGGTGGCAAAGGATATATAGCTAAACCCTAACCTTAGATGCTTGGTTTTCCAAGATGCAAACAAGGATAGAAGGTTGCAACAGGTCATAGGAAGTATTTAAGACTCCCATTCTGACAAGACCAAAGTAGGAAAGGAAACCTAAATTTGACTGGGAGGCTAAGATCAGTGCAAAAGTAGTCAGAAACAGGAAAGTTTCCTGAACATAGTCACTAAACAGAATAGCAAGAACTATAGTAGTTGAAGTAGAGGATAAGATCAATGGACCAGAAACAAAACTTCCAAATGAACAAATAGTCACATTTCACTGCAGTAGATAAACTATCCACAGTATTCCCCCTCTAACAAACTCAATCTAGATGACTCAATTCTGAGAAACATAGTACCAATCCACCAGTTGGCAACCCAAATACAACCCCCAACTCCTGCTACAGCTACCAATGTAGTCTTGAGTTCAGGATAACAATTTGTTGGTAAATTTCTTTGGGGTGAATAAATTTTATCACAGAAAAGTATATAATTTAGAAAATATCCCTGATTTTGGTCGTGACACACAAACTATTATTCCGATAACACCAAGAATCAAACAGTGGTCTATTCATCCACCTATAATAAATACCGCTCTGAACAATAACTGAACACAGTTCAGTTCAACATGCCCACCAAGTAAGTGAAGTATTAAGTGTACAACCAGATGTGGCAATTATACTTATTGGACAACCCAGTTAAACTACTGGTGCACCATAGGAACAAGTATGTATTTCCATAAACTCAGTAGCTATCACGCCAATAGCAAAGTAGCTTACAGGCAATTACACACTAGGTGCAATTAATAGCCACACATATCAAGAGGACAGCATCAAGGCAGATGTTTGGGGATTACCTCCAAAACAGAAAGCACTTTTCCACCAGAACACAATATGGATTAACCCATATGCACCATAACAAAACCGGGTAACAATAGCTATGGGGGAATTGTGTAGGTGTTGTGGTGGGCAAAGCTTTGAGGCTACCTGCGAAATAAACAGAAATGGTAAATACAAATGCCAATCAAAACACACTGCAACTGTGTATGACATCAACCAAATGTTATTCCATCTTTGGCACATTGATCCAAATTAATTCTGATAGATAAGATCAGATTAAGGCATATCTATATCTCCATCAAGATGATAGCAGTTTTAACCACTCATCCCTCTTTGTGAAATGAATAGATACACAAAGGGATTGCACTTTGAAAAATAACTTGATGAATTATGACATCACTAGCATCATATTTTGTGACTCATAAATGATAGACTCAGATGAAAATTTAGTACCAATTATATTTAACTCTCATACTGATCATCTCAATTCCATTAAATTTTTGCAATTTAATTTAAAGTACTCTTTTCTGGAGTAACAAGCAGCTTTTGAATGAATAGACAATTTTTGAATAGAAACTGAGAAGATCCCTAAAATTTTGAGAATGTAACCTCACAGAAGTAATCAAAACAAAATAATGCATAAACCAACATCCTGCCTTCAGAAACCATCCACAAGTTGACACACAGCACTCACCCTTGTAGTCAGGTGCACTGCGCGCTGCCAACAAGTGGTCAGGGCTGCATTGGTCCTACAGCCAAATGATGAATGGTGCAACTTCAGGCAATAATTGGACTTGACATGCAATGACAAAATTAGTTGTCAGGCCAAGCTCTGCTTCTTCTGTGAAAATAGAAACACATTATCAGGGGGAAGTTGGGATGGTAGTCCCATTACACCATCCACGTTCGAATTCGAAAAACATTTTTATTGATCCTATCTCTCAACATCACTCCAGCCCTTCTCCTCACACCTTGGACCTCCTTAATTGAAATTAAACCAACATATACAGTTTTCCTAATGTTGATTGCAACCCTCCATCTCAATAGACTGATGTATGTTGATACTCTTCCCCTCATAAGCTTGAATGATAATTTCTTTGGATTTGAAAAAATTTAATAAACCTGGTAATTTTCTTCTTCTGAATCTGACATGGCAGTGAGAGATGAAAACGGTTAGTTTTTGACAGAAAGTGGTGGTGTACGGAAGAGGTGGGCCAAGTATTTTGATATGTTGAATATCAAGGCTGACATTGTTGCTGTGGGTGGTGGTGTGCGGATGCCGATTTTTGGAGAGAGACTTGTGGACATTACTAGGAAAGAGGTGCAGAAGGCAGTGAACGTGATGGAAGCAGGAAAAGCCCCTGGTTTGGATGGTGTTGCAACAGAGTGCCTGAAGATAAATGGAGTAACGATTGTCGAATGGTTGGTGAGGTTACTGGACTTTGGCTTTGTGGCATGCCTGGTACCAATTGAGTGGCGCAGTGCCTGCATTGTTCCGCTATAAAAGAGCAAAGGATATAAAAAAAAATGCTGCTATGTGTGGTTGGTAAGTTTATGGGAGAGTGCTGATCAAAAGATTAGAGACTGTATGTACTGCCCAATTGGAGAGGAACAGTGTGGCTTTAGGAGTGGTAGAGGGTGTGCCGATCAGATTTTTGCAGTGAGACAGGGCTGTGAAAAGTACCTTGCCAAAGGAAAGGATGTGTTCTGGGCCTTCATGATCTGGAGAAGGCATACGACAGGATTGACAGGGAAGCGCTGTTGAGGGTGTTGCGTTTGTATGGAGTGGGCGGACATCTGTTGAAAGCGGTGCAGTGTTTCTATATTGGCAACCGAGCATGTATCAGAGTAGGAAGCAAGGTGAGTGATTGGTTCACAGTAGTAGTGGGACTGAGTCAAGGCTGCGTGATGTCTCCTTGGCTGTTCAACCTCTATATGGATGGAGTGGTCAGGGAGGTGAACGCGAGTGTGCTGGGTCGTGGCTTGGAACTCTTGGAAGCAAATGGGCGGAGTTGGCAGTTGAGCCAGTTGCTATTTGCTGATG
>SDVV010020944.1:0-13222 GCA_016164225.1 Gammarus roeselii | reverse complement strand
TCAGGTTTTCATCTAGGTATATGTACGGTTATACCTATACATGGACATCAACTTATTAAAGCTTTATTACTCTCTGTCTCAGAATATTGTGATCTCGAGTCATTCAATGCCTTCAGAGTTAAGACCCAAGGCAAGGGCTCTTCTAAAAATCTTGAAATTTTGTGGGTCTTCAGATAGAAGAAAGGAAAAGCAAGATAGTGGTTATAACTTGTAACTCATCGATGTAAGTGAGTCAGAGTGACAATCACAATTTATTGGCTGATACAAGTTATAACCTGTTACAACAAGACATAAGTTGCAGTCTTCTCAGTTCTGACCACTGGGCCTGGGCCTGGCCTTGCTGCTGTGTTGACTTTAGTTATATAGCAGCAGTGGCCATTGTTAAGACTTCCAATCAACAACTGATGCAATTATTTGAATAATTATATATTAAAAAAAAAATCTTCACAAGGGAAGAACGAAAAACAAATTTTCCCCTCTGTTTTTACCTTTTTTTTAAACTTTTTTCGCCTCTCACATCACTACTTAGGAGCGTGCGTGGTGGAGTTACTTTTGATATCTTCTATCTTTTGTGTTGAACCATAGTTGGACTCAATATATTGTAACTGGGAATAATGGGTGTTTAATTTCCCCTGGAAAAAAACGCGGTACATGTGCTGTGACCCTGGTGACAAGAAGTGTCGGTTGATCAGAGACCCGAGTCTATGTCAATACCGCTTACACGACGGCCACAACGACATTCCCACTGCCGCAGATATGCATCAGGGCTGGTTGAAGAAACTTTAGCTGGGGCCGCGGCCCCACACACCGCCACCGCAGTTTGGGTCCCTGGACTCTACCGGTTTTGTCGGCTTGAAACATTTACGACCTTGAAGGGGTATGGGTACTAGTGTACATGCGGGCAGTTCAGTGCAGTTAACCCCGTGGAGGCTCGAAGTTAGCCGCGTATGCTTTCACCATTTACCGTAGCTTAGCCAGTGTTCATGTATTGTCGATTCATGACATAGTGTTCGCAACGCGTATTTGTGTTGTGGTGTTATCCATGTTCTGGCCAGTATTTCTCACGTGGTGTTCATTGACTTCACACTATCGGTCAGTAGTTTTTGCATGCTTGTATCAGCTTCCTGCTAACACTATTGATGCCAAATTTCGCTGTTACGTGAACTTGTTTTCATATGAATCTTATGCAATACAACAAACCTACCTGGTTAGCGAATATCTTTCTGATAATATTTCTTTCTTTTCCAGGCCAGTCACAGCAGCAGCAGCAGCAGCAACAACACATGCAGTACCAATAGACAGCGCTGGTAAAAAGTACCTGAGCTACTTTCTATAGTTCTTCGCCCGTATAATTGTATACCGAGTCGCAACAGCTGTACAGACCAAAAACATGCTTCTTGCTAACAGTCTTGTGTGTAGCAGTAAGGTTGATAACTTCCTGGCCACCTTTTTCAATAGTCAACGGGTCTTAGGGCCTGTTTCTTTTCAACGAACCACTCGCATGTAAGAAGATACCGATACCACGCTCTGTGTCTTAGTGCTGCCGGCTGTTGCTGTTGCGCTGCCTGTCTCCGATCAAACTGGTTCTGGAGCTCATTTCCGCCATTGGACTCATGTGGACGTGAAGTACCTGTCATGGTTCTCTCAACGACTTCACGTATTGCAGGCTAATAAGTTTCAAATTTACTTGTTACTTTTGTAAAGATGAAGCTCACCATTTTGCCGCTGCAGAGGGTGGTGATGTTGTTAAGGCGTGTACAAATGTGGTTAAAAAGTCACCTGAATATGATTTGTTTGTTGTTGAATATTTTTAAATAAATTATCCTTTGTGTGTCTCTGCAGCTTGTCTTTTGACACTGCTTCTCCGTCGGTAGTCGGCAGAAGTCATTTGAGCTGCCAAACCGGAGGATCATTTCTTATTTTCTTTGCTGCTTCGCACTTCGCACGTGAAAAATTAAAGGTTTGGAGATTTTTATAGGAATTTATTTGCAAACCTATCGATGACAACCTTTTATTGTATATCGTTGATGGATAAGCGTAATTGTATAATGTAACAACGTTCAGACTATTACCAGATGTTTTAGTGTGATATTTTTTTCAAGCATTTGTGCTGTTCAATTAAAAGTTTTTTTGACCATGCGAGGCGTCGCGCGCTTCTTCAAGCCCGATTCATATTAGCGTTTGCTAAAATGTTTTAATAGCAGTACTGTTTGCTCTGTCCAATTAACGCCGACACATTTTTGGGTCCAGCCGCACAACCTGATCTGTTGACATGCTGGTAACTTATCTGCTGCCTTGGTATGCTCATCTTGTTTTGGTTATTACGTGTCAGATGCACCAGGGTGGATTGGCAAGATTCAGGCTGCTTCAATTTGATGCGTCAATTCCTTTCAAACCTCACCATCGATTCAAGTCAACTCCTGTATGGGTATTCCCCTTGCATCATCATTATTTCTGAAGTCATTTGTACAGTTACTATTTGTATAGTTACTACTTGTATAGTTGTGAATATGTAAATTTTGACTAGCTTCCTAAACACTATCAAATTACCCTAGGTAATATGTATAATAGCATTATTCTTTTTATGTTCTGCTTGAGGCATACATACGTTGTGATATGGGTGCAAAAATGAACAAAGTTTTGTCCTTTTTACCATGCGTACTTCCTCTCCTTTGTTAATAGGTATATACCGGTATCCCTCTCTTATGCAAACCTACACGTGATCTTTGTGACCGGACGAAGCAGGCTTAGTCCTGACACACGAGCAGTATTTGATAGTTGTTTTTGAGATACCTATCAGGCGCAGTTTAGCCTGCAATGCACAACAAGGAAAACACAGGCCAGTGGCGCTCGCTCGTGTTGACAGTATTGAGCAAGGCAGTCGTTTATAACGCCTGAGACCTCTGCTCTAGTTATTCCCTTTTTCAATTAACATATTAGCTTAGATGAGATAGGATGATGTTCGCAACACTGCCAATTGTTTGCTCATTATTGATAATTGTATAACAGACCGTTGTGACGAGGTCTTTAAAAGGATAATCATTGCGTGGTTGGTGTTCAATTGTAAAAACTTGGGTGTTATAATGAAGTGAATGTTTTGTTCATCCGCATTACGGCCTGTTTTTACGTCCTGGAAGGTTCAAAATAACTCCACAGCTGTCAGGCCGTTGTATGAAGTTTTGGTGAAGACTGACAAACTTTTATATAGCTTCTAGACGTAGTTTTTTGACCGTATCCCGCGATTGATATTCAGTTTAATTAATTTATTTGGAAATTTGCTCCGTATTCCAAGCTGATGCCGCTCTGTATTATTGATAGGCTGAATATTCTGGAAATTTTAAGCCGATTGAAAACTGTGAACTACTGCAAACAGGGCCATTCTTGAATTTTCGAATTCTAGTTCCGTGGTTGACGTTCGGAAGCATATGTTGCTTCTACGGTACCCCATGTGTACCTTATTTTGCAGGTTTTAAAAGGCTAGTGTTTTAACTAAGCACATACATACAAATTCTTGAATAAATACTTTGAATGTGCCTCATTTAGCCTGTGAATCATCCCACCTTCATTTTATTTATTTGTTTGTTTTGTTTTCAATATTCACAAAGTAATAGCGCTGCAATGACGTGACGTCCACAACAAAAACTCCTTATGTGAAGTTTGTAAAAGTTCTCCACGTATAAAGAAATCCTTTATGTATATTTAAGCACTCGGCTTGCAGTCAGCTGCTATGAGCCGAATAATGCTGAGTGCTCAACACAGACAATATTACCGCCCTACGGGGGAGTCTGCATTAACTTCGCCTTGGGACTCCAGTGGAATATGGAAGCAAATACAAATTACAGACAATATTGTAACAGGTAAGCGAACAGTCCCCCGTTTTGAGCCAACTAACACAGAGTGCCCCCGCAGCGGGGGTGTTAGAATACTGCTACCGTAACCCCTGCGTGTCGAAGGAGGCGACACGCGTTAATAATTCCCGTCCTCGTACGCACCAGTATGCGTACATGCCACAATCGAAACCTATTTAATTTGCATCTGACAAGATCAATGTTCTCGAGCACGAAGGAGTGCGAACTAACCAGAATCGATTATGTTCATGCCCTGCGGAGGAGCATACTATGACTCGCATCGAGGCTTTGGTAGAAATGAGGCTATGATCGAATCGCTTTACACCAAGGTTAGTATCATAACAATGAGCAGTCCCCCACTTTGAGCCAACTTACGCTCTGAGTGATTTACTCCGAGGCAGCATTGTTACAAACAAACAGACCCCCGCTCTGAGTGCTTTACTCCGAGGAAGTATCTTAACAAATGAGCAGTTCCCCACTCTAAGCCAACCAACGCTCTGAATGATTTACGCAGAGGCAATATCGTAACATATGAGCAGTCCCCCGCTCCGAGCCGACTATCGCCGAGTGCTTCACGCAGAGGCAGTATCTTGAGAAATTGTAGCAAAGAGACGATAAAAAGAGCAGTCACTTTTTATTCTAAAAAATCTTACCTACCAGGAAAGCTAATTGCTTTCGGAAAACATTCCGGGCTAAACGAAGCGGCCTAAGCCCTCAACATCTGTGCAAGCGAAGTGGTCACATCACAACGCGCACTATTATGACACGTTGAGGCTCTGGTGGAAATGAGGCCCAAATCAAGTCCACAACGTGCAGACAATAATACCTCTACGTAGATACGCGTTAACCTTTTCCGTTCCTGTACGCACCAGCGTGTGTACATAGCACAATCGAAACATTTATTTAATCTAACCCTGACATGGTCAGGTCTTTCCGCACACGAAGGTGTGCGAACCTACCAGAATCAATGATGGTCGTACCCAACGGGGGCAGCTTTGCGCAGAGGCAGTATCGTAACCAATGACGGACAACTAACTGAGGTCGAAATTAACATCGCATACTGTTCTTTGCGTCTAACCTCCAAAGTTTTACAAGTTTCCAGGGTATGGAAACTTTTTTTTTGCTGTATCAAAATAAGAGCCGGTCACCGCTCTAAGCCGAATATCGCTCCGAGACCGAATATTGTCACGTAAAGGTTAAAGTTTTCAACTAAATTGGAGAGGTCGACTATCATCTCTTTAGAGCGAGAGCAATAAGGCACCTCAGAAGGATACCCCCTGGGGGTATCCCAGGCTCACCCGTCTTCTCGCGGTGTCCTCGTTATCCACCAAAATTCATTTGTCCCTTTGTGTAAATACGTTTTGGGTTAGAAGATCTCTCCACCGTCCCCCCCCCCTTGGTGCACTAAGAAGTGAGCCCCCCACTGACACCGGGGACGGGCCGAGCGGTCGAATTCTGCTGGATCACTGGGCAAAGGGGAATAAGAGGAAATGAGCTTGCGGACTCACTTGCTAAACTGGCATCTACTTACCAACAACAATTTTTTGCAATGCATTACCGGGACTGGTTCCCTATCATCAACTCCCATATAACATCCCGATGGGATTAAATGTGTCAACAGAGTGGACAAAAAATGCTTTCAGTCAAACCCTCAGTCGGAGAATGAGAAACAAAGCTCACCAACAGGAAAGACCAAGTGTTCATCAACCGCTTGTGCACGGGGCACACGTGGATAACTCACAACCATCTGATGGATGTCGACATAGGACCAAACGCGCCACCTTGCCCCTGCTGCCACCAAGTGGCTATCAGCGTGAAACACTTACTGATGGATTGCGATGCACTCGCGGCAGCCCGACGAGCGTTCCTAGATCCCCCGTGCAACCTACAAAGCCTACTCACGGAACCAACCTACCGTAAAAAGCTTATCGCTTTCGGAAAACACACCGGACTATACGAAGCTGTCTAAACCTCAAACAACTGTGCAAATGAGGTGGTCTCTCCACCCCATCACGCATAGAAATAATACATTTTACGAAGATACGCATTAACTCTTTACTTTCTCGTACGCGAATATACCACAATTGAAATATGTACTGACTTGATCTTGAGAAAACTAATATTTTCGCACGCGAGGCCGTGCGGACTTACCTGAATCAACGACGGTCGCGCCCTACGGGGAGCCTATTATGACTTACGTTGAGGCTCTGGTGGAAATGAGGCCCAAATCAAATCACGTTGAGGCTCTGATGTAAATGAGGCCCAAATCAAATTCAAATTAACGCACCAACATGGATGATCAACCCACCACCGGTCAACCTAGACCTTCAAAATTTACCCTAAAGCAACGGCAGGAATTCCTAAGACTACTCGTGCAAGAATATTTAGAGCACCGCCACGTATACACTGACGGCTCCTAAACCACGGACGGAGTGGGAGCCGCCGCTGTGTGCGGGGACACCCCACTCTCGGCCATCCTCCCACAAGAGGCCTCCGTGTTCTCTGCGGAGCTTCACGCACTCGAACTAGCCATCTCTATTGCAAAAACACATCGCTTCCCCAAATACGTCGTATTCTCAGACAGTCTGAGTGTCCTCGCGCAGCTTAAAACACTGCACTACGAACATCCAGTTCTACGTAAAATCCAGCATGATCTTTTTGTGATGACCGAGACGGGTCAGGCAGTGGAATACTGCTGGATCCCCGGGCACCCGGGAATAAGAGGAAATGAACTTGCGGACTCGCTTGCTAAACTGGCATCTACTCACCAGGAACAATTTTTCGCAATACATTACCGGCACTGGTTCCCTGTCATCAACTCCCATATAACATCCCGATGGGATGAAATGTGGCAACAGAGTGGACAAAAAATGCTTTCAGTCATACCCTCAGTTGGAGAATGGGAAACATAGTTCACCAACAGAAAAAAAGAAGTGTTCATCATCCGTTTGTGCATGGGACACACGTGGATAACTCACAACCACCTGATGGATGTCGACGTAGGACTAAACGCGCCACCTTGCCCCTGTTGCCACCAAGTGGCCATCAGCGTGAAACACTTACTGATGAATTGCAACGCACTCGCGGCAGCCCGACGAGCGTTCCTAGATCCCCCGTGCAACCTACAAAGCCTACTCACGGAACCAACCTACCGTAAAAAGCTTATTGCTTTCGGAAAACACACCGGACTATACGAATTTATTTATTATTTATTATCATGTTCCACCGGAGTCGTTAATGCAGACTCCCCCGTAGGGCCGGACTATACGAAGCTGTCTAAATCCGAAACATCTAATCAAGTGAGGCGGTCTCTTCACCCCATTACGCACAGAGATAACAATACATTTACTAAGATACGCGTTAACTCTTTACTCTATTGTACTCGCTAGTACGTGAATATGCCACAATTGAAATATGTACTTGGTTTCATCTTGACAAGACATTTTTACATGCGAGGCTGTGCGAACTTACCTGAATCAATGACGGTCGCGCCCTGCGGGGGAGCCTATTGTGACTCACGTTGAGGCTCCTGTGGAAATGAGGCTCAAATCCAATTTAAAAACAGGTGATTGCTGCTATGTAATAGTTTGGCTTCTCAACAATTTATAAATTTTGCTGATATACGTGATTGTTACATTACTTCTATCAGCGTTCAAATTCAGCTGTTGACCTTGAACGCGGCAGCGTGGCAAATTGATTACATTCTTCTCTTGGTCTGACCCAAGACATTCGGGCCAAGATACTGATGTTTCTTAAAATATTCTCAATCATTTTTTTATACACAGCGCTTTCTGAAAAAGTAATAACGGATTGTTCAACACCTAACACTAGCCTAGCGAAACGGAGTAGGGAAAGTTTCAAAGTCTAATGCACTTTTAATATCACACGTTGAGTTTTGCCTTCAAGAAAAGTTGATCAATTCATGATTAGATTAGAGTGGCTAGGTTATCTAGCGCGCTGGAGCCAGCGTCCTTCTGGCGCCTTATCAAACCAGCAATCAGTGCGGTATCAAGTTATAGTCAATTGTTTTTCTTTTGATGGTTGAGTTAGATTTACTACTGTTTAAAGTCAATGTCCTTTGCGCGGTGAACGTCAATGGTACATACAAGTGCCACAGGACGTACACGAACTCGTAAGGCGCTGAGGCCATATAATCCCAGCACTCCCCGGATGGCAGAAAGAAGGATTAACAAGCTACCTACCCTGCTGACTCCAGTGGAAAATGGAAGCAACTACTATTGCTACTACCTACCCTGCTCTAGAGCCCCAAGGATTCGCAGTCACCCTAGTGGTACTAAGGGCTGTGCGCCCCAACACCTACTGAAGAGGAAAATGACGAAGAGGCAGAAAATGTGGGTTCCACGCATGATATCTACACAGTGTAGGAAATTTCACGCATGAGAACAGCATGAATGGATAAAAATGGAGTTCTGGGAATTTTTTTTTTGCAAGAGCGTAAGTTGGCTGTTATTAGCGACCCGAAAGGAGAATAGTTTGGAACAGTGTGTTTGCGCACGTGTGTGTTAGCAACTACTACTTAAAGAGTTGTTAAGGAGTTTGAGATAAGTTAAAGAACTTGCAACTAAACATACGATGCACTTTAGGTAAATAAAAGTTAATCAAATTCAGGATGGGTGAGAAAAGGAGAGACAGTGAAGAGTGAAGAAGTGGGGAGTCAGAAGAGAAATAAGGGTATTCACCTCCCCCCCTGGTTGGGCCGTGACCCGGTGAATCTAACAGATGCGTTATGTAGTTTTGATAACAGTAAATTGTCGAAGGCCTTGGCAAATCTAGATGAGTTACATCCACCTTTGATCCATCTCGCAATTCATCGATTGTATCATCATAGTTGGGTTAACGTGCTCCTATTACTTCTGAAACCATGTTACTTGAAACTTACGGACACAGATACTAGGCCAAAATCCCTGAGCAAGGGGGGTGGCCGCCGGCAAGGCGCACCTCACACTCGCACACCTTAGCTTCATAGCTCAAAAGGGTCCGGCCGGGGACCCCGCCACACACCCTCCTGGTCATGAGTGTGGTTCGAGGTCAGTGTCGCCAGCAGGGCCCGACAGCGTGGCTGGTTTATCCCTCGACCATTTGCCTAGGGCGGGAAAGCACATCAGGGCAGCGTCAAAACTCATCCGTTCACTATCATTCTCCACCCACGCCTATCCAGTGCACGCTCGCTCGCTACCTCCACACTCACGTCTCTCCTTCCTAACGCCTGCTTCACACCATCCATCCACCCTAAACCGGTCTCCCTCTAGGCCTACGTCCACTCGCCTCTGACTTCAACACCTTTTTCCCCCAATCTCCCTTCATCCATCCTCACCATGTGCCCGAACCATCTCAGAACACGCGAATCAACTCTGTGCAGTAATTTCTTCACCATCCCCGTTCTGATGCGAACCACGTCGTTAGTGAACCTGTCTCTCAGCGACACTTCAGCCATGCTCCTCAAACATTTCAATTCGAAAACATTAAACCTTCTTCTCTCCTCTGCTCTCACCCCCCAAGTCTCAGCTCCGTACAGCACAGTTGGCACAACGACACCCTCATACCTTCTCTTTGTTTCCATCCCCACCGTCCTGCAGCTCATTACGCTTTCCAGTGCGCCCAACACTTAACACCTCTCCTTCACTCGCGACTTCACCTCAGTTTTCACTAATTCAGTCTTCTCCACATGGGAGCCCGGATACCTAAAACACTAAACTTCTTCCATCAACTCTCCATTTAGGAGGACACTAATTCTGCTCGCATCGACAGTCCTCGAGCATCTCATTACTTTACTTTTAGCCACGTTCACTCGAAGCTTTCTCCTCTCACACACTCTATTAAACTCAAGACACTATCCTACATAGCTTCTTCTCTGAATCCGCAACCAGGGCCGCATCGTCCGCAAATAGCAACTGGCTCAGCTGCCAGCTCCGCCCATTCGCTTCCAACAGCTCCAAGCCACGACCCAGCACACTCGTGTTCACCTCCCTGACCACTACCTCCATATAGATATTAAACAGCCAGAAGGACATCACGCAGCCTTGTCTCAGTCCCACTTTCACTGAAACCAATCACTCACCTCGCTTTCCACTCTGACACATGCTCGGCTGCCAACATAGAAACTCTGCACCGCTCTCAACAAATGTCTGCCCACTCCATACAAACGCAACTCCCTCCATAGCGTTTCACTGTCAATCCGGTCGTATGCCTTCTCCGGATCAATGAAACCCCAGAACACGTCCTTTCCCTTTGCAAGGTACTTCTCACAGATCTGTCTCAATGCAAAAATCTGATCAGCGCATCTCTACCACTCCTAAAACCACACTGTTCCACTCCAATTGCGCAGTCTGTACAGTCTCTAATCCATTTGATCAGCACTCTCCCGTACAACTTAACAACCACACTTAAGAGACTGATACCTCTCGAGTTGCAGCATTCATTTTTATCCCCTCTGCCCTTATACAGCGGAACAATGGAGGCACTGCGCCACTCAATTGCTACCACGCCTGTCGCAAAACACAAGTTCAGTAACCTCACCATCCATTCGACAATCGTTACTCCACCCTTCTTCAGGCACTCTGTCGCAACTCCATCCAAACCGGGGGCTTTCTCTGCTTTCATCACCTCCACCGCTTCCTGTACCTCTTCCCTGGTAATGTCAGTCACAAATCTCTCTCCTAAAACTGGCATCCGAGCACCACCACCCACAGCAACAATATCAGCCTCTCTGTCACCCTCGACATTCAACAACTCATCAAAATACTCGGCCCACATCTTCCGTACATCACCACTTTCCAACAACAACTGGCCGTTTTCATCTTTCACCAATTCCTCCTATCCGGTCTCTTCCTTTCTCACCCTCTTAACCTCTTTCCAGAACATCTTTTTGCTCTCCTCAAAATTCTAGCACAACCGTCTGCTCCACCTGGCATCAGCGTCCCTTTTGACTCTCCTCACCACCCACTCAACTTGTTTCTCCTCTCTTTATAGCCTTCATATGCCACCACCGACTTTATCTGCAACCACTCCTCTTTTCCGTGCCACCGTCAGTTTAACCTCCTCGTTTCACCACTCGCAATCTTTGCTTCTGCACCCGCCCACATAGCGCGCACCACATACATTCTTCGCACATCTCAGCAACGCATCTCTTTACGTCCTGTCCTCTCACGTTGTCAAATCCTTCTCTCAACGCCTGTTGGAACACCTCAGCTCTGCTTCTCACATTCAGTTCACTCACTTCCACTACCTCTCTTTTTCCTCCCACTCTTTTGTTGCACTTCCACCTCTGCTCCACTCTTAATCTACCTTCCGCCAGCAGATGGTCAGACACTCCTCCACCCTCCCCTGTCAACACCCGCACATCCAGCAGCGTCCCCACCACTCTCCTCGATATCAGTTCAAGATCCATCACCGCTCTCTTCACCACTCCACCACGGGCCATCCTTACCCATGTGTACTTGTAGATATCTCGCTTCTTGAACAAATTATTCCCGACCACCAACTCCTGCTCCATACACAGACCTATCAGGTATTCTCTTCTGCCATTTCTCCACTGTCATTTCATTCTTCCACCACTGCCTCTCCATCTCTCGCATTAAGGTCACCCAGTACAACTACATTGAATTGACTTCCGAAACTCTCAATACACTCACTCAGGTCAGTCCAAAATTGCGCCCTCTCCTCCTTACTCTTCTCGCTACCTGGACCATATGCAATCACAAATACCCATCTTTCTACGCCTAACTTTACTTACGCCCACATCAATCTTGAGGACACCTCCTTCCACTCGGTAACGCTCCTAGCCAACCGATCACTCAATATCAAAACCACACCTTTCTCCACACCAGACTTTCTTCCACTTACCACACTAAATTCACATTCTCCCTTACCTTTCAATTTCGTCTCACTCAGCGCCAACACATCAAACTTCCTCTTCACAAATATCTCACCAATCTCCCTCCTCTTTACATCATTCGTACTACAGCCACGCACATTTAGCTACCCTAACAATAGGGTTCGGAGAGGCATGAGCCTCTCCTCCCCCGCTTGTATTGCCGTCTTTGAGGAAGGGTTCAAGTCGTCGGTGCACAGAACTTGAAACTTTACCAGTTATATTCTTTAAGAAAAGTTAATACACGTTCAGTCATCACTCTTTTGAATATTTTAATTACGCGTGATGCCATCGAAATTGATATCACACGGCTTGTGATGCAACCTCCTTCTCCTAGAGAGAAGATGACGGTATGTTTCATTGCTTGTGAGATATCGGAGCTCTCCGAAGATCTCTGCCACAATATTTGTAGTGGTCCTGACAGTACCAGCTTGCATCGCTTCAATAGATTTGCTGGGATGTCCTCTGGTCCGAATGCGCTATTGCTACCTATGTCATCAATGGCTTTAGTAGTTTCAGAGTATAAACTTTTACCATGCTGCGCAGAGTTTTCTGGTATTAGCCTAAAGTTTATACAATGCTTGACCGGGGTGGATAATGATGAGGAGTTGAAAGGTTAGATTTTTACTCTAATACAAACAAATGCAAAGTACTGTTCGTCCATAGACATGATAGTCAAGAGAGGAAAACAGGGGTGGAACAGTACGATTTTTACCTGAAAATTAATCACTAATAATATCGACCTAATTTGAAGGGGTGAGAAGATTATCGTATTGGTAAATTATCCCTAAACTAGGACATGTCAATTTAGGTCTCCTGTCATAATGGTTGGGTAACTCTCCGTCGTGGTGGTTGCCAATGCTCGATAGGAGAGGGTAGACGGGGCTTTCCACCGCGGATGAGCCATGTAGGCTGGTGTTAGGCGCGAAAGTGAAACGGCAGACCCAGCTAGAGCGGTCCTGCCATTTAGAGTAAACAACAGATGGCAACACTAGAGGTGCCTGGTATGTTGTTTTACGTTACTAATTTATTGATAATTACAGTTTGTTCTCTTACACCTATACCAGGCTGGTACTATTCTGTGCCTAAACTTGTCAGTAATTAATATTTTGTTTCTAACAATATTGTAATACAATGCTAATTTATTTATTTATGATTTATTTTATTATTTGCTTCAATGTTACACCGGAGTCCCAACGCGAAGTTAATGCAGACTCCCCCGTAGGGCGGTCGAAGAGTTGTGAATTAGATGACGCGTAGATTAAGAGTTTAAGAGCAGTTTAAACGCAGTCGCAGCAGGTTTAAACGTAGCTGGGGTTGGTCTAAAAGAGTATCTAAGTAGCAAATTAACACAATAAATTTGACACAGGCACCAAGCAAATTTGGTGCGGCTACAAATAAAGTTTAACATGAAAAGAAATTTAACAATTTTAAAAGGGTAATTCTAGCGCGGATACAGAGTAGGCCTAGTACATACAAATCG
>SDVV010020943.1:0-13223 GCA_016164225.1 Gammarus roeselii | reverse complement strand
GAGAGAGAGAGAGAGAGAGAGAGAGAGGGAAAGAGAAAGAGAGAGAGAGAGAGAGACATGTAGATGCTGGTGAAGTGGCTCGATTTTTCGTTATGATGTCACTGGTGCTGTACTGCTGGCCCTGCGGTGCTGCTGGCCCTGCGGTACTGCTGGCTCTGCGGTACTGCTAGCCCTACGGTACTGCTGGCCCTGTCTGTATTTGTTTATCGGAATTCTGCAGCGTTTCACTCAGAGTTAGAACTATAACGAACCGTGCTAGCCGTGAGTAAGTCCGAACGCCATTGTAAAGCGTGTTGTCTAATGTCTGAGTCATGCATGACCATGCATTCCGTTTTGTACCGTTAACGTGAATGACTTTTTTGTGATGTAACGCTGGATGAAGTGCGGCACCTATTAAGGTAGCAAACTGTATGTCTCCGGACCATAAGCGCTACACAGAGAGAAAATGACTTGTAAAATGTACAATATTTGTCATGTTGACCTGTTCATAGTCATATACATGTAAATGTAACATGATTTCTGCAAATAGTCTGTTTGAATCTACAATTATTTTCATATTGATTTTAGATCTTGTGTAATTTACATGTATCTGATAAATTATGCCGGTGTTTCACTTCTTTGGGCCATGTTCCGGATGTCTTGTTGACACAACATGAATCTGGTAACTATTACATGATACTTTATGAGGAGTCAATTTGCATGAATTCGCGTCGCAACAAGTCTTCATAAATTCCATTCATCAAAATTACGCCGTTTTCCTTGCTTAACTCAAATCAAGTATCATAATGAAGATAATTAATAGAACCGTATATACTTCATCGATCCCCCATTCTACTTCTCTGACGGCGTAGTGGTATCAGTCTCCAACTCATGGCTACAGTGTCTCGGGTTCGAACCCCACTCGTCACGCATCTTTTACCACTTTTGATATCATTAGAAACTCAAGCTTGTGTACCGCTTTCAACCTTGAATAAATACCAAGCGATCATCATTTATTGAAAAATATAGTTTATGTATAATTTTACAAAGAGAAGCTAATTTTTGTTTCTAGCCTTCATGAAATAGTTACATGACGAAATCATTTAAATTCAACAGTACAAAATATGTAAATTCAAAAGGAAAATCTTATTGGAGAAAATTCAATAAGTCACGTCATGTTGAATTTACGATATACATGTATCTATTACCATACATTTCTCTCTGTGTAAAGTGTCATAAAAACATATCCAAATAACTTGACCCAGAAATTTCTCCACTGTTGACTTTTGACATAAAACTAGGAAGTTTCATGAGTAACCAAATACCTCGCTCGATAAAATCGTACCCTGAATATGATGTGCTTTATAGAATTAAGGATTGCTTTGTTAAGCACCAGAATAAGACGAGGCATCTCGTGAGGGAATGATTTCTTTATTTATTATTAATATTCCTTATTCTCAAACGAGCGTATAGCAAATTGAAGACAATTCAGCCCAACAATTTCACCTCCCCTGACGAACTGTTCCTCTGCTCTGGGCCAGCTATTTCACGCACCGTGTCACTTGATAGTCCTATTGAGAACAATACGTTTAATCCCCTGAAACAGTATTTATTGATGAAGATTCCCCGGTCGTCCCAGAGTTGAGTTCATATTTGACTCGACACTCTAATTTAACTCAGTCAAACATGACTCGGGACCCTACGTCTTTGACCCGTAAGTCCTTTTAAGTTGAACAGCAAGGGGAGTGTTGAATTAATTTTTGAAATAATTAATATCCCGGCACTTATTGTAATTCCATTTCACGCTCGAAATTTCACGCCCAATATTTGACCCTCAAAATTTCACGCCCAATATTTGACACTCAAAATTTCACGTTCAAAATTTGACACTCAAAATTTCACGCTGTTCTGTTCTAGTTTCGATATTTAGTTGATAATTTCATCTTTCTCTCTGTGACCTTTGCATACATATTTATAATGAAAATTGCATTCTAATTCTGGGTCAACCTTCCGTTGATCACGATAATCAGAATATTTCTCAGTAATCACACGAGTGATTGTTGGAACGAATAGTATAGTTTGCAATTGTATTAGAACGAATAGTATAGTTTGGAATTGTATTAGAATGAATAGTATAGGTTGCAATTGTATTAGAACGAATAGTATAGTTTGGAATTGTATTAGAATGAATAGTTTAGTTTCGATTGTTGGAATGGATAGTTTAGTTCCGAATTTTACACCAGCAAAGAATTCGATCTATTCTGCAGATTTCGGCATACGTCATCCAATCATACATCAGGTATCGGCTAGGTGTTCAATTTTGATAAAATGTTTTCTAACAAGGAAAATTAGTGTCCATGAAAACGGGAGCAAAAATTCATTAACATAATTACCTTATTATATGGGAACTAGGAATATATTGATAAATAACCCAATTACTGTATCTATTCTAATCCTCAAAACTGTCGGTATCAAATTGCGTTTCTGGAAACGTGTATACAGAAAAACTTGGCTATCTAATCTCAAGGAATGCAGTAGCATCAAGGAAATCAAGACCGCAAACATACACTCCATAAGGCTCGTTGTTCTCTGTCTTTAGCGCTGCTAAGTTAGTTTTGTACCAGCAAGCCGCTTTCTGAACGGAAGTTTGCAGCCTTATTACTTTGATAAAAGTAAATTACAGAGATAAGCATATTAGGGCACTGCCAGAGACATTTGCATTTGCTTTTCGAAGACAGGGAAAAAACACCTAATATTGAGTGTTTACCTATGAAGGGAAGAGCACCGCATTAAGGCCGCTCTGTGAGGTCTTATCAACTCCAAGGGTTCCGTTACTTTTAAAGTTGATTTAGAATATTACAAGGAAAGTGTCATTATTGTGCATCGTCTTCAATTTACTATTTGATGTTGTAGCTTGGCCTGTTCAGCCGTACATCATCACAACACTTAATGTAGTAGCTTGACCTGTTCAGCCGTATAACATCACAACACTTAATGTTTTAGCTTGCCCTGTTCAGCCGTATAACATCACAACACTTAATGTGGTAGCTTGGCCTGTTCAGCCGCAGAACATCACAACACTTAATGTTGTAGCTTGGCCTGTTCAGCCACATAACATCACAACACTTAATGTTGTAGCTTGGCTTGTTCAGCCGCATAACATCACAACACTTAATGTTGTAGCATGGCATGTTCAGTCGCACATCATCACAACACTAAATGTTGTAGCTTGACTTGTTCAGCTGCATAACATCACAACAGTTAATGTTGTAGCTTGGCCTGTTCAGCCGCATAACATCACAGCATATACTGTTGTAGCTTGGCCTGTTCAGCCGCATAACATCACAACACTTAATGTTGTAGCTTGGTCTGTTCAGCCGCATAACATCACAACACTTAATGCTGTAGCTTGGCCTGTTCAGCCGCATAACGTATCAACACTTAATGTTGTAGCTTGGCCTGTTGAGCCGCATAACATATCAACACTTAATGTTGTAGCTTAACCTGTTCAGCCCCATAACATCACAACGCTTAATGTTGTAGCTTGGCCTGTTCATCCGCTTAACATCACAACACTTAACGTTGTAGCTTGGCCTGTTCAGCCGCATAACATCACAACATTTAATGTTGTAGCTTGGCCTGTTCAGCCGCATAACATCACAACACTTAATGTTGTAGCTTGGCCTGTTCAGCCACATAACATCACAACACTTAATGTTGTAGCTTGGCCTGTTCAGCCGCATAACATCACTACACTTAATGTTATAGCTTGGCTTGTTCAGCCGCATAACATCACAACACTTAATGTTTAAGCTTGGCATGTTCAGCCGCACAACATACAACACCTGATGTTGTAGCTTGGCCTTTTCAGCCGCATAACATCACAATACTTAATGTTGTAGTTGGCCTGTTCAGCCGCATAACATCACAACACCTAATGTTGTAGCTTGCCCTGTTCAGCCGCACAATATTGCAACATCTAATGTTGTAGCTTGGTATGTTCAGCCGCATAACATCCCAACACCTAATGTAGTAGCCTGACCTGTTCTGCAGCATAACATCACAACACTTAATTAACAGTATCTAGGATGTCGTAAGGTATTGACCGACTTTCTTCCTGGAGGCCGTGGGGTGAGGTTGTGTGCTAGTGTTTCCTCTTATGCTCGATATAAATAGAGGAGGTCACCTCATTTGCTGTGTTAAACAATAACACACGACAAATACTAAATCGGCAGTTTAAAATTGATTTGCAGACCACTCAACGAAGTGTTTGTCATATCAAAACACCGTGTTTATGGGTTTGTGATAGACTGAACAAGCCCACTTTATTCAAAAATGTATGGTGGAATTTTTCTCCCTGGCCTACCTCCGCCCTTCTTTCCCCTCTACAGTCGCGAAGCGAGCTCAGCCTGTGGTCCGCGCCTCATTAAGGCACATACCAAACCCTCACCCGTAGCCGAGACTGAGACTGCTCACCGAACCGCATGCAGCGAGCGCCTCGCCCCGCGTGAAAGATTAAACCTCTACAACAGCTCGTCCCTCCACGCCAGTTCATCGCGCTTGCTACACGCCAGTTCATCGCCCTCGCTACACGCCAGTTCATCGCACTTGCTACACGCCTGTTCATCGCGTTCGCTACACTCCAGCTCATCGCGCTTGCTATACGCCAGCTCATCGCGCTCGCTACACGCCTGTTCATTGCGTTTACTACACGCCAGTTCATCGCACTTGATACACGCCAGCTCATCGCGCTCGCTACACGCCAGCTAATCGCGCTCGGTACACGCCAGCTCATCGTGCTCGCTACACGCCAGCTCATCGCGCTTGTTACACGCCAGTTCACCAAGCTCGCTACACGTCAGTCAACGCCTTCCCTTCATACCAGTTTATCGCGTTTCCGGTCCACAAGCTCATCTATCTCCTAAGTTTTCATTGTTTTTTCAATTGCATGAAGAGTGATGCGCACTCGGAATATACTATTGTGCATTTAGTTAACATGTATTGCCAATTTAGACTATAGTGCCAGAAAAGAGTGCATACTACTAGTCATTTCAAGTGTTATGTGTAACCCACCATAAGAAGATACTGTACTCATGTGATGATGTTGCAATGATCATGAATAAATTCCACAAGTGACCGACTCCGACTTCATATCCAGTCTAACGCTGACAAACATTGTGATGTGTTGATCACTTCTTAGTGGTCATTAGCCAGGGTTCATCAGGTACGGTGCCAGAAGGACATTGACTCAAGGGCACTAGAAAGCCTTAGCTCTCTAACAAATTTTGTGCACAGATTCTCGATAGATTATTTCCTTCCGTATATTTCTTACGTATAGATAGGTTAGTTTCTTTAGTTGCTTCTTTCCGGGTCGATTAGCTTATATTCGTCTCTTTGAAGATTGCTTGTACGTATTTACTTCTATTCACAACTTTTTATATTATGTTATGAGCGTATTTGCGTTATTAGTGTGTTCTCAAAATTTCATTCGTACGTCACTTTTATACGTCATATTTTTTTAAATTATCCAGCTAATGTCCTATTCAGTCAGAAAAAGGTTGTCATTTATAAACATATAGATATTTTCTTTCGGTTTCTTCTGGGTTGTTGCTGGCGACCGAAAGCGGTGTAAAATTGTCTGTGTCGTACCAGTCCATAATGGTTCATGTTAAGCATAAATGTGGCATTTGCCAGCAATCGTACGCCTCCGAACTAATGTTTTTCTATAATTCTCCTGGCTCTGCCAGATATTTGCGCAAAAGTCCCTCAAATGGATAATGCAAGACAGCGCGCTGTAAATTTTGTCAACTGACAGAGGAAAACGAACAACAGAAAGCACAAATCAGTCATGCCTCCAATGGCTCATTCAAAACAGATACATTCTCCCCAATGGCTCATCCAAAACAGAGACAGTCAACACGGATACCCAATTGCTAGCTGTTGAATCAAAATTATAAAACGTGCTGAAACAATTTGATGAATTCAAAGATCTAATAAGCAGCAAATTAGCAGCAGTCAAAAAAACTGCTGAGGCCACCCAAAATCAAGTGAAACAACTTCAAGTGCACCTAGACCTCGAGTTAGCCAAGAAGTTTACAGCTCTAGACAAAAAGACAAACGACCGCATCAAATCGATAGAAAATTCAGTCAAAGATCGGGAGGCACTCTACACCACTGTAGTAAGCAGGAGGCAGCCACGCTGAGACAATGCATCACTCGTTGGACCACAATCTCACCTCAATCGACCCAACACACGTCACCGATTTGATAAATTGCTTGATGAAATGGACTATCAGAGTACAGAAAAAATTATTGTAATTGGTTATTACAATGTCAACTCCTTCAAATAAAATCGTCGATAAAGGAAATTTCAACTGAAAATACTTGGTAAAACAGGTTTGAAAATCGACGAGGTCGAAGGCATAATCGAAAAGGAAAAGCTGCATTCTTCTAATCAAATCATACTCCAAGTCGGAGCTAAGGACGTATCGCAAACAGAATCGACATTGAAAAGCTATGAAACCATGCTAAACAATAACAAAGATTCACACGCGAACATCCATGTCACTGGCATGCTGCCCCATCCGAACCAAAACAGATACAAGTTAAGTAAGATGATTTCTCGTAACAATCGCCTAGCAACTTTCTTCAGATCACAGAAAAGACCCATCCTCTGATCATTGGGAAGCGAAGATTGACCCAAAATACTATGACTTTCATAGAATCACCAACAAGTCTCGCATAAACACGCATGGACTTGATGCCATCGAAAACATCCTTAAAAAACATCGGCGCTGGTCCTGTCACCGAGAACAAGTCAAAAAACGTACTCAATGTCATACCCACAACTCCGTCAGCAGTATCCGACGAAATTACCCAACGATCTCCGCCCGTTTCAACACTAGATACACAACTAACACAAGAGCCCAACAAATCATCACCGTACGTCCTATCAGAGAAGTTCCTATCATCAATGCAGTCCGAGTTGGAGGCAGTAGTCGCTTCTCCACTAAAACAGCCCGTGTAAACGAAGACGAAAGTAATGGCTCCGACACAAGGCCTCGAAGTAGAAACAGTGTTTGTAAAAAAATGAAGTTAATGGGACTAACGGTACTCTCAAGTGTTACTATATGAACGCTAGAAAAGTCTCCGAAACAAAATCGAAGAATTAGGTATCCTTGCAATGAATGAAAGTATCGACATAATAGCGATCACGGAATCGTGGATGAAATTGAGCACCAGGCAATATCTATGTGAATTTACTCTTCCCGGTTACTCACTATTTCACAAAGATAGACAAGGCCGAGAGGGCGGAGGAGTGCTGTTTCTCGTTAAACACACTCTGCAAATATTAGAAGTCACCATTCCAAATGACAGGCACAACATGGTATCAATTCAAGTAGTCAGTAAACATATAAAATGTCAAATCACTCTCGTCTATCGCCCCCTAAAAAGCAAGGTTGCAGATGATATCGATCTTTACAACACCCTCGTCGATGTCGTCACAACACATCACAGTATTGTGCTTGGAGACTTCTATATCCCTGACATTGATTGGGAATCAGATAAATGCACTGCCAACGGCCAAAGTCTGATTGATTTTGCAGATGAAAAGTTCATGACTCAAATGGTGAAGACACCTAAAAGAGGTAGCAATATTCTTGACCTCCTATTTAGTGCAAGCAACTCTAATGTCACGAACAAGTTGACGAACCACTTGGAACTAGCGACCATAACTGTATCCGTTTTTTTATAGAGCTCGAGTTGAAAACGTCAACAAACTGCGAAAAAATTCCTAACTTTAGATTAGCTAATTTTGATGGCTTAAGAGAGTCATTAGCGTCAACAAATACAACCCTCGGACAAGATGTCAATCAATCGCTTAAGAACTTTTTGACTACACTTACAAAAAAAGTTCTTAAGCGATATATCCCGCGCAAAAACAAGGCGAACAGTAGTCAATCAGCCTATGTACTGGAAAGGAGAATTGCACCACCTTCAGTCATTAAAGAAAACCAAGCAATCGATAAAACAGAAACATCCACATGACGACGTGGCAAACAATAAATACAACATCAGCAGAAGAGATTTGAAGAGAGTCCAGAAACTTGAGAAAAAAAAATATGAAAATGAAATTGACACCAATGCCAAAACTAACCCGAAATATTTTTTTAGCTATATTTCGAGCAAACAAAAAAATAAAGATCTGTAATTGGTCTTCTCGAGAACGATGTTGGTAAGATAAAAACGGACGACACCAAAATGAGTGTCCTACATAATGAATACTTTTGTTCTGTATTTACGTTGGAGAATCAGGATATTCCTGATCCTGATGATATCATTGCGGGAAGACAAATTGAAGCTCTCAGCACAGTGAACTTTTCCCCTGCCGAAGTTATCAAATATATAGATAAATTGAAAGTCACAAAATATCCAGGTCCAGATCAGTCAATCCCAGAATTTTAAAAGAGACTAGAAACCAAATCGCCCCAACATTTATCAAACATTTTCACCAAATCTCTCACAAATGGCACCTGCCCCTCTAAGAGGAAAGAGGCCAATATTACCCCAATTTTTGAAAAAAGGGGACAAAAAGTGCACCGGAAATTACCGTCCAAGAAGTCTCACTTCAGTCATTGGCAAATTTATGGAAAGTTTGATAACGGATAAAATTACAGAATTCTTAGAATCAAACAAAATGATTGGTGACTCAGCTTGGCTTTAGACACAACCATTCCTGTTCTACGAACTTGCTACTTTTTTCAAGATAATAATTGAAATCCACGACACAAAATTTCCAATCGATATCATTTACCTTGACTTTCAAACAGCCTTTGACAAAGTCCTTCACAAACGCCTAGTTGATAAATTGCACAGCATCGGTATTCGACGGATAAAACCACTGGATAAAATGCTGACTCGCGGACAGACGGCAGCGGGTTGTACTTAACGGATTTTCCTCCCCCTGGGGCAATGTTACAAGCGACGTGCTCCAAGAATCCGTGTTAGGTCCAGTTCTCTTTATAATATTCATTTAATGTAGACAAATGTAAAGTAATGCATATAGGTCCTCATAAACTCCAACACGAATACTCCATGTCAGGAAATACACTCATTCCTGTCATCGAAGAGAGAGATTTAGGTGTCATCATAAGTAACAACCTAAAAAGTAGCAAGCAATGTAACGATGATACCAAGAAAGGCAACAAAATGCTAGGTATGATATCCCGCACTATCTCGTATAAAAATCCAGACAGTATACTCAAGTTATACAATGCATTTGTTAGACCGCATCTCGAGTATTCCGTTCAATTCTGTTCTCCATATCTTAGATAGGACGTTATTATATTTGACGAGGTTCAGCATAGGGCTATCAAACTCATCCCTCCGCTGCGGAATAAATCGTACGAAGGCAGGCTTTGTGAACTCAATCTTTATTCACTAGAGAAACGTCGAATCAGAGGCGACATGATCGAAGTGTGGAAAATTATGAAGGGTAAGGAGAATGTCGACCGAGCGAGTCTTTTCACTATAGATACAAACGGAGTGACTGGGAACAATGGATACAAAATCGTTGGGAAACGTTCCTCCCTAGACATCACGCACAATTTCTTAACGTATAGAGTTGTCGAAGAATGGAACAAACTTCCAGCGGAGGTTGTGAACAGCATTACAATCGAAACGTTCAAGTCTCGGCTCGACAAGTTTTACTTAAATCGCCGATAAATTGCTAAGCCGTTCCCTTTCACGATGCTCTCTTAGACGTTCTTCTTCAGAACTAATCCTCTTACTATCGAAAGGGAACCCAGTTTGGGCCAATAGTCCTGTTATTTTCTTCCTACACTTGTAAACACTTGTAAACTTGTAGACAAGAATTAATCTTATATTTTAAACTACAAAGTTATTAAATGAAGGAACGCTGGGGATGAGTTGATTGTCTCCCGTTTAACTTTACGCAACTACTTTACTGCTATACTAGAGTTCTGCAGTTGGAGTTTTAAGGGCGCTGAATGTTGAGTGTTTGATGCTACCTGACAGTGCGCAGACATCTCTTGCCTGTATCAATGGTACAGCCAGCCAATAATAGTTGTGGACCATAAATGCACCTAGCAAAAGCTCTGGTAGAAAATCGTAACAGTTGTCTGATTGAGGAATCGTTTACAGGGTTATGTTACCAAATATCGCAGAACATAGCGAAAAGCTAGTCTCAAATCGTCACTTACTTACATTGATGATGTTGAATTCCTCCGTTCAACCCTAAATAAGATTGTAGTCATCGAGTCGTCGCAATCAAACCCAGCAACTCTTACTAGACAACTGACTTGTTTCAAAAATATCCTATCTCTTACTAATGATGTTTGCCAGCTTAATAATTTGCCGACAGAAAATAACGAAAACATTTGCTGATGACGGTGCACGATGGTAACACGATGACGGTGCACGATGAGGTAACACGATGACGGTGCACGATGAGGTAACACGATGAGGTGTTAAGCTGCGACATCAGTCAAACAAATGATACGGCAGGCGACTGTATCCAGGGAAGATCAATAACATCTGCTGATGATGTAAGAAGAACGTTTCTATGGACGCGATGACCAGCAACATGTTCTAAGGCCTCCCTGACATCAGAGGGGCCTGTAACAAATGAATAAAGAACACCGACATTAGGTATATATATCAACACACATACGATTTCTGAGCCTAAATGAGTAAATAAATCAGAAAAAATATTACAATTGAGATTACTCATTGCTAAGATTACCTTCCCAGGATATTCGAAAAATTATTTCAAATAGTTTTTATAATTTAAGAAGTACTCTGTTGAATTTATGTTTAAATCGGATATCTAAATCATTTTTCAAGGCTAACTTACCTACATGGATGATTGCGAGTGGATGGTTTAAAGTCCTATGAATGATTAGGTAAACAGTGTGTCTATATACAATATTCAAGGTGATCTGCAACGATTGAGTGGTCATTCATTTACATTAGTTCTATTTGTTTGTATTATTTAATTAAAGTATTTCAAGTTATTTGATAAAGTGTGAAGAGGTATTTACCTATCATCGCCTGAACGTTTTAAGCTGTTCAGTGTGTTATATAATGAAAGCATTATCCCGTTCAGATAGTCTTCTCGTTTCTTTATCTGCGCATTTGATTATCACCCACTAAAATTGATTTATAACATTGAAAGCTGATAGGTTCATATAATACACTGGAGAGGACTGCTGGCTGAAAAAGGTTGATCGTTAAGAGATAGCAATCAACCAGTAATGTTATGGATTACAAATACAAACTTTGACTTGTATGTATGTATGTATATACATACAGCCGTTTCCCCTAGTAAGGAGGGTGGCTAAGTTAGGCTGACGCAGAGAGGGGAGGCGCCCAATCTCGTCCATGCCGAGCCTCGAACTCACGACATGCAGCACCAGAGGCTGACACTGCTGACACTTTGACTTAGTGTCTGGATAATAACTAGAGACAACACGCAGGAACTATCTCATTTGATAATTTTTTTTATTCGATTTTAGAATTGGTAAGCCTTGGAGATTTCAGTTTCAGCTACCGGCTTTTAACCAAGATGGGATAGTTTCAAAATGATAGTGCAGTTTGTCATTCGAACCTTACAATGACCACTGATATAGAAACCCACTGCCGGGGGATTTTTTTACTATACTTACAAGCAGTCCTCTAATGGTTCGAGTATGATTGTCCGTAGGTTGGTAAACACAATGAGCGTTTACCATCGTTAAAATAGTTGATGTCAACTTCTGACGTTAGGAAGCTTTCAGCAAAATCAACACCTTTCTGCAAAAGCATATTGCAATTCTGCATTAAACCTAATCAAATATCCTACAATTGAGGAAAAAAACGTGTGAACTCTGATAATGCTGACAATGCAAATTAGGATCACTGTAATTTTTTCTTCCAAAAATATGTAAACCTTATTCTAGATATGTGTAATGGATTCAAACACACGTTCAGCGGTACCGATACAGCTGAAAACGCAAGACCTGATACCTATGAAGAGGGTATGCCGACGGCAAGATGCACTTTTTCATTCCCTCTCACACATACCAAAACTTTGCCTCTTCCTTCGCAACAATTCGGAAGTCATACTTGTAATCAAAAGTAAAATGGCATTTTTTTCTCATTCAAAAATTTCCTGATAATAGTAAAAATGTTTTTATTTATTGTTTCATTGAGAATGTTTGCTATTGAAGATTTAACAGACGTATTTCAAATTGTTTTCTGGAACAGTCCATGAACAATGCAATGACGTGAACTCTGGCTGCGTGATCATTTATGTGTGCATACTTATTGTTGTGACTTCTGTTGCGGCATCTGGATATTACACACAAATGAGGACAGCAAGAAGTCTGCCTGATACATAAAACAATGCATTAGTATTAAGTGGATCGCTTGGAAAGTTCACGCAGCCCAACAAGTAAATGGAGACAGAAATGCTGTGCTGGAGTTAATCTTTGCGTCAATAAGAAATTCCCATGAAATAACTTTTATCAAACGTGCTTCCTCCTTGCCGGAATTACAGGATAATTCAGAAGGAATTGTTTTATTAACATTCCCTGCATCTGGGAATGCATCGCTCGCTGTTTAGGGGATAAAATTTCAGAGAGCTGGCAAGCAATAAGGGACATTTTATCGTGGTTCATTGTTGTCCAGAGCTGCCGCTTGTGTCAGCCATTTTTGCGTGGAATACTGCTGAGAAGATGCACTTATTTTTTTATTATGATAAAATATCGGCTAATTTTATATCAAACTTGCAAATCATACTGTTAACTTCTTTCCCACACTAATTCTTCACTGCCCACTGAATAAATGGATCATAAATAATATTAAATTTCAAGAGTTTTTCACAAATATAGTGACAACTATAATTGGATGGGTTATTTTTTTTAAATTGTGTTTGCTCATGTCATTGATTGTATTTACAAATTATATTAACCAGCAAAGATGATGCAGGATTTTTTTTTATATTACGCTAATCCTTAGCGACACTTAAATGTCTGTCAATGACGGTCTATTGCCAAGAGCTTTAAATTATCTACAATTATATTCAGATAGCGTAATATTTCTCCATATCACAGCCACCGAAAATTAGAAAATAGGGTCATTACTTAGAGCGAACTCATAACGCTTAAAAGTTAACAGAAAAATGAATTAATAAAATCGATTTACACACCACCCGAACTTATATATGTATAAATAACTATATA
>SDVV010020942.1:0-13223 GCA_016164225.1 Gammarus roeselii | reverse complement strand
TCTCCAAGCATTATTTTGATAATTTGTGTCTTTTGGCTCGTAATTGCATTTCTAGTTTGAATGCATTTTTTTGACAGCCACTATCACAATTCGTTAATAATACGAGATTATTTGTCATTGTGTAATTTTTCTTCCTATATCCTTCTTGTCGTAAAATTCTGATCCCACATTTGCAGAACTAGCATCCACTCAGCAATATGTTCGAACATCCTGCTTTACCAACCTCACAAACTCGCGTGTTTCTTACTTGAACGCCCTATTTTATAAGAGTATGCATAGCATATTTTGCTTATTTTAGTTATCTCCAATTTCCATGAAGTACGAACCGGCGTCCCACAGGAGACGAGCTGCGACCCATTCAATTTTAACTTCGAATTTGCTGATTCAAATAGTGCATCTGATAGCTGAGCTTCATGAGTTCCAGTGCATCTGATAGTTGAGCTTCATGAGTTACAGTGCATCTGATAGCTGAGCTTCATGAGTTCCAGTGCATCTGATAGTTGAGCTTCATGAGTTCCAGTGCATCTGATAGCTGAGCTTCATGAGTTCCAGTGCATCTGATAGCTGAGCTTCATGAGTTCCAGTGCATCTGATAGTTGAGCTCCATAAGTTCCAGTGCATCTGATAGTTGAGCTTCATGAGTTCCAGTGCATCTGATAGTTGAGCTTCATGAGTTCCAGTGCATCTGATAGTTGAGCTTCATGAGTTCCAGTGCATCTGATAGCTGAGCTTCATGAGTTCTAGTGCATCTGATAGCTGAGCTTTGTGAATTCCAGTGCATCTGATAGCTGAGCTTCGTGAGTTCCAGTGCATCTTATAGCTGAGCTTCATGAGTTCTAGTGCATCTGATAGCTGAGCTTCATGAGTTCCAGTGCATCTGATAGCTGAGCTTTGTGAGTTCCAGTGCATCTGATAGCTGAGCTTTGTGAGTTCCAGTGCATCTGATAGCTGAGCTTCGTGAGTTCCAGTGCATCTGATAGCTTAGCTTTATGAGTTACACTTATGAATTGAAAACCAACTACCAGACGATGAAAGAGGATGATTTAATGATAAAAAGTAATTAAATATATTAGATTGGATCCTCCTCTGCTCGAGCATTGTAATCTTGTACATAATCTTCCGATTTTTGGCGTTACCTTAAGAATTATCTCGTGTACAGCGTGCGGACTAGTTGGTAAGCGTCTTGTTCTTAGTAGCTATAGTAACGACGGTAGCTGTTGTATTTTTTTATAAACAGACGAATGTAAGGCGATGAATCGGTGGCCGACGATATGCCACCCTTACGCCGTTTTACATTCCTGTCCTGAGTTTGCATTTCGTCTATCCTGTTCTTGTTGACTCGATAAGGCCAGTAGGGGAGTGCAGCCCGACAGAGTATCTAATTTCATCTTTCCTTTACATTGCCTGGTTTCCGTTGAGTAGATTATGGAAAAATAATCGGAAAATCTAGCCATGCTCCTCAATTGAATTGAATCGGATTGTATGTTTTGTTACTATTTTGTTGCCCTGCTTTGGCCAGTAACCACATTTTTTTTGTCAGCCTCACCGGTCCGCATTTTATGTATATAGTCTTTTCCAATGGTAGTCCAACTTTAACAGGTAGCTATGTGCTTCATCTCTTCCTTTAGGAACGCATCTTTTACCCGTCGAAGAGACGACGATCTATCCAGACTGGGAATGATAACTTTAATTTCTCTAAGAAATTGGATATTGATACAGGCACTTGGCGTAATCGTCCAGAAGGGGGGCGTGGCTGACGGCGCGACGTACCTCACACTATTCTCATGCTCTCGCATACATAACAAAACTTAGCTCTTAAATGCTAAAGGATCCGGTCAATACATCGCAACAAACATCTTGGATCAGGAGGGAGGTCAAAGATCAGCGTCGGCTGCAGGGCTCCGCAGCTTCCCTGGTTTACCCCTGCTACGTCATAATTGCCTGGCCTCCCCAACTCGCGTATATCCCGTTTCTCAACGAGATGCCGAGGACGTCTCGTTGACGACCACTCTCCTCACCAACCTCACCCAGACCATCCATGAAGGCCTGAATGAAAAGAAACCAGCCAAACGAACCCTGGTATGCGCTATCGACATAAGTAAGGCCTTCGGCACAGTTCCAAGACACGTCCTCATTAACAAAATACTCGATACACAAATACATCCAAACTAAAAGAAATGGACTGGCAATTTTCTCTCTGGCAGACAAGCACACACTCTCTACAATAACAAACTATCCCGTACCCGTCACTTCCCCAATGGTGTCCCACAGGGCTCCGTCCTTTCCCCTCCCTTTACAACGCCTCCATGCACGACTTGCCAAATCCATCAGAACCCAACACCTTTATCGGCTCATATGCAGACGACCTCATAATAATCACAAAACACCACAGACAAGAGATCGCCGGTGCACACCTCCAGCAGTACCTGAACTCTCTTGAAGTCTGGCTGCTAGCAAGTTTTCTCTAACATTATTAACACCAGACCACAGTGAACACTGTTCAACCCCGTGCCACGCTTAACAACACTCCCATACCTCACAGTCCCACTACCACTACAGCAATCCTTGGAGTAACTTATAACACCGGGATGACATTCAAACCTCACCTGTCGCGGCTGAGGTGCGGGCACCACACGGCCCTCCAGTCATACCAGCATGGACTGGGGAATATTCCTTCCGACCTTTGCTTGCGATGCAGTGGTTCGTCCGATACGGTCGAACACGTCACGACGTTTTGTCCAGCCGTTGCATCTGGCCGACTCAACCACAATATCACGTCGGTGCGTGATCTGTGTGAACGCCCGAGAGACATCATCTACTTCCTCAGGTATGCAGGTAAAATATAAATGCCTGCATCTGCTGAAACATCCATAACATGCACATGTCGGTGGGTTCCTGGGCTTCGGGTTGTGCGCTATCTGTGGCTCCTCCATCGCAGGGGGAGTTGGGGTTGAGCAACAACAACAACGCCGAGGACGGGAAGGTGCATCAGGGCCGCGTCATAACTCGTTCATTCACACCATTCTCCCCTCACATGACTTACTTTCTTTTTACCTTCGCACTGAGGCCTGCTTCACGGTAGTCACATCAGAAAGCGTTAATCTACTCTCGCCCTACTTCCTCACCACCCCGTTCTTATTCGAATGTCATTATTGATCTATTTCTCGCCGTCACTCCGCGAATTCCTCTCAACATTTCACCCGATGTCCTAAAGCTCATTTCACTCTTCCGTGTATCTAACACTGAACACGAATTCTTCACTCTCGATCTCACCTCACTTCATACTAGTCTAGTCTCCTCCATGTGAGAGCCTATGCATTGAAGACATTTAACATTTTCCACTAGCTCTCCATTTAGGCGAACAATGATTCCACTCGCATCGTCATCATTCAAACACCTGATTACTATTTTAAAAGCCACATTAACTCGTGGCTTACTCCTCTCGCACATTCTACCAAACTCTGACAATAGCCTACACAGCTTTTCCACTGAATCTGCTACCGGTGCCGTATCGTCTACAAACAGCAACTGACTCAACTGCCAACTCCTCCTATTTGTTCTTACAACAATAAACCTCGACCCAATAACCTCGTGTTAACCTCCCTGACCACTACATCCATGTAGAGATTGAACAGCTAGGGAAAGATAACTCAACCGTGTATCAGTCCCACTTTCACTGGGTACCAAGCACTCGCTTTGCTTCCTACTCAGACATATGATCTGTTGTCAACATAGATTCTCTGGACCACTCATAACAAATATCTGCCCACTCCATACAGACGCAATACCCTTCACAACGCCTACTTTTTTCCCTATCGTAGGCGTTCTCTAGATTCATGAAAGCCCAGAACACTTCCTTTTCCAAGGCAAAGGACTTCTTACAGACTTGTCTCGCTGCAAGATTCTGATTTGCACCCCCCACTACCACTCCTAAAATCACACTTTCCTTGCCAGTCGCACCATTCGTGCCGTCTATAATCCTCCTGGTACGCACTCTCCCGTACAACTTACCTACCACACACAACAAACTGGTATATACGTCGTGCGTTGCTGCATTCATTTTTCTCGTTAAGCCCTTATACCGTGGAACAATACAAGCACTGCGCCGCTCAATCGGTACCACGTCCGACATAAATCACAAGCTTTGTTGCCTCACCAATCATTTCACTACCGTTACTCCACCCCTCTCAAGGCACTCAGTAGCAACGTCGTCCACACAAGGTGATTTCCCTGCTTTCATCACCTTTATCGCCTCCTGCACTAATCAGCCATAGCCGCAACAATTTTCGCTTCCTAAACCGGCATCCGTGCTCCACTGCCCACAGCAACGATTCCACAGCCTGTCTGACATCCTCAACATTGAACAACTTCTCAAAATACTCAGCCTGCCTCTTCCGTACATCCCCACTCTTCAACAACAACCGGCCGTTGGCATCTTTCACCACCTCATCATATACCGTCTCCCCCTTTTTCACTCTATTCACTTCTTTCGAGAACATGTTCCTGTTCCCTCTCCTTGGAATTCTCGCACAAACTCCCAGGAAAATAGAAGAGAGCGTGGAAAAAATATTGGAGGGTAGCATAATATTATTCCCTACTGTTATTGACCTTTAGGTTTTCTCTCTTACTCTCTATGTTATGCAATGATGTATCTTTCCCTCATTATCTACTTTCACCTGTTCATCTTCAATGAGCCAGCTGCACATTGCTTTCACATTAGCAATTTTCATAACTACCCTTGACGCCTTATCCCTCATCGTTTCTGAGAAAAATCCGGCAGTGCAATAAAATAGGTTAATGGGAGCAGTTCTGCTCCTGTAGGAATACCGTTAAACGAGCGTTGTAGTTTACACATTGAGAAGCAAAGCAATACCATTAAACGAGCGTTGTAGTTTACACATTGAGAAGCAAAGCAATACCATTAAACGAGCGTTGTAGTTTACACATTGAGAAGCAAAGCAATACCATTAAACGAGCGTTGAAGTTTACACATCAAGTGGCAAAGCAATACCATTAAACGAGCGTTGTATTTTACACATTAAGTGGCAAAGCAATACCATTAAACGAGCGTTGTAGTTCACACATTAGGAAGCAAAGCAATACCATTAAACGAGCGTTGTAGTTCACACATTAAGAAGCAAAGCTGAGATTTGTTAGATTAGGCGTCGACTGATGCGACCGCCAGTCATTGTTGATGTCGCGTGTACTACATCGTTAGGTAAAGTTGGTGAGGCAAGACTTATTTTGTACATAACATGAGGAAGGGTTCTGTTGAGGCTGGTGAGGCTCGGCTATTATTTTGTACATAATTATGAAGTGTCAGCTGAGGTCGGTGAAGCACGGTTATTAGTATGTTCAGGAGCTGTAAGAAACAACAGGTGAGTTTGGTAAAGCACTTATTATTTTGTAAATGAATGCAAAAGCACGTTGTAGCATCTCTGCCATCTGACCTCTTGTGCATTTTTTAGATAGTGGCCTTCATTACGACGCTCTCTCGGTTTAGGCATTACTTCAAGGCTCGGAATCACATGGTACATGGTGGGCGTAAGGCTGCTTGTTAAGGCCGCTATACACCTGGTCGTCTCTACAGGCATGACCGAAAGCATGCATGCTTCTCGCACAACCTATCAAAGTGATTGATATTCGAAAGGAAGCGTATTAAAAAAGAAGCGTTGGTTGAGCCTGATATTGTTGAATTAAGCCTAACTGGTCAACCGCTTGTTTGAGGTGATTCAACTAACCGTTAAGCATGCACGCATGGCCGCGACGATGCCTGCAAAGACAGCCGGGTGAATCGTTTCATTTAAAGATAAACTTGATATTAATGTCCTCACACATCCCGCGTTTGAACGCTTTGGCTTGAACCACTCATCTTGTGACCGGTACAACATATACCCTGATGTAAGGAAACTTCTCCGTGTCTGTGCTACAGAAGTTTCAGTTATGATTACAAGAAATTGACAGGAATCCAGAGGTCACTGTTGATTATCGGTGCTGGTGAGTTGCTGATTACCGTTACATGTTCGTCAAGTATTCTTATGAGCCTGCACAAGATGGCAGACTGCACGTTGTCTGCAGGATACTCCAAGGTATCTTCAGGATAACTCTGTAGTGTTCTATCCGTATGCTACTCCTATTGTCGGTGCTCTGTCTTCTCCTGTCACACCAATCCATCATTGGAGTGATGTCTGAGGGTCGGAGTCCTTCTGTACTAGGGGTTTCTCTCAGTCTTGCACACTCTCTGCTCGCTGGTGTGCAAGACTCG
Organism: Gammarus roeselii; assembly: GCA_016164225.1. NCBI lineage: Eukaryota > Metazoa > Arthropoda > Malacostraca > Amphipoda > Gammaridae > Gammarus > Gammarus roeselii. Next base: position 6,958 of record SDVV010020942.1, on the reverse strand, counting down.
TGTTCTGTTGTTCCATTACACATTGATATCAGTGAAATATACTAAAAAATATTAACCTCTGTTTATTAATCCCCGTGGTGGTCGTGGATATGTTAGATTTATTGTTGGAGGAAATTCCAGGCGGTGATGAAAGGTATGGAACCGGGACACTGCCAGAGCCCATCTACTAGAATGAGTAGCCATCCTCTACACAATCAAAAAGAATCGTATATTGGCCAAATGTCGTGTTTCAGTGAAACCATAACTTCCAGATCTTGCTACCCTAAACCTGTTGGCTTTTAGGTGTTTGTTTCTACTCGGATTTTCCATCAGAGAGAAATATCGACCATCTTACTAATGCAGCGTTGCTGAAATGTTTTTAAGCCGAATTAATCTTTTGAGCGTCGAATCAGTTGACTATCAATTATGGGATTTTGTCAGTCCCAGCAAACAAATTGAGGTAGGTTCAAATTTGTTAACTGCCACATAACCCACAAAGTTAATTCAGATAGCAACAAAACCACTCTATCCCACACTATAAGCCGGCCACCCATTTCTCGTCTCCCACCCCCCTTTGTCCCAACACGCGCGTGCCGGTGGGTATCGAGGGTTTCGGGCGGTGCGCTGGCGCGATTTCCACTACCGCAGGTGGAAAACGGCACTAAGTAACAACAACAACTCTAATTTTTATGGTGATTCAATTAAACATTGAACACTTATTATTCTTTTCTGATTTTTAGTGTGTTTGTATCAATGTTAAATAACTAACTAATTGAAGGTCATCACAAGATAGCAACAAACATGGTTAGTGTGTTTGTATCAATGTTAAATAACTAACTAATCGAAGGTCATCACAAGATAGCAACAAACATGGTTAGTGTGTTTGTATCAATATTAAATAACTAACTAATTGAAGGTCATCACAAGATAGCAACAAACATGGTTAGTGTGTTTGTATCAATGTTAAATAACTAACTAATTGAAGGTCATCACAAGATAGCTACAAACATGGTATAGAGAAGTGTAAGGTATGCCCGGGATGCGAGGTGTAGTCAATGTGGCTTGCGTCATATGTGGGGAAATGAGCTGGGTCTCCGTATATAATGTGAGCCTTTGTGCTCCAGTCCCGCCCATAGCCATGTATGACGTCAGTCACTTGGCCTAGTCCCGCCCACTGCCATCTATGACGTCAGTCACTTGACCTAGTCGCGCCCACTGCCATCTATGACGTCAGTCACTTGACCTAGTCCCGCCCACTGCCATCTATGACGTTAGTCACTATGCCTAGTCCTGCCCACTGCCATCTATGACGTCAGTCACTTGGCCTAGACCCGCCCACTGTCATCTATGACGTTAGTCACTTGACCTAGTCCCGCCCACTGCCATGTATGACGTCAGCCACTTGACCTAGTCCCACCCACTGCCATCTATGACGTCAGTCACTTAGCCTAGTCACGGCCACTGCCATCTATGCCGTCATAATCCCACCCATTGCCATTTATGACGTCAGTCACTTGGCCTAGTCCCACTTACTGCCATCTATGACGTCAGTCACATCCTTGAATAATTATCGATCAGAATCTTCACATTCTACCTTGTCGGTTGTCTTGTGCACAAGAACGCTCTTTTATTGGCCCTAAGCAAGATTTTGTGGTGATTTTCTTCTCGAAATATATCTGTTCAATTGGAACTTAATCATATTCAGCAAACAATTTGAGGTTCAAAAATCGATTGAACAAGTACCTCGGCTGTGTTCCTGATCGACAGGTGGCTGATACGTGTGTTCAGCATAACATAAGAGTAATGGTGAACTAGTAAGAGAGCTATGGCAATGGTTACCCTCACGGTGGGAACAACTCTACACCAACGCAACGCCGAGCCGAGATCCGACTGGCGAATATGGCCGCAACATGCAAATGTTGATGCCACGACACAAATAGAGAATGTTCACACTAGTGTGGGTCAAGTGGCAGCTACTATGTGACCCACTTTTTAGCGAAGAAACTCCCAAGTATCAAGTACGTAGTTTCACACCTTGCTTTTCCCGACTTGTAAGTCTAAAACGTTCTCCTGCTATTGTGTAGTATAATACAGCTGTAGATCTTTCCTTACGGCGCCTCAAATACGTTGCACGTGGCCTAACATATACGTTCGATTGAATCACTAATGTTTAAACATACATTTATTTGCTACATTTGCACGTCGTTTTATTTCTAGACATTACGACGTATGTCAAGTAAAGAAAATAGGGATCTTATTCCAAATGTTTTTCTTTTTTTGTCAGGAATCTGTTCGACGAAAAGGAGATATTAAAAAGAAGATATCGACAGCAGATATGGATATTTTTCTCATGGACGGAGCCGCTGACGAATCTAAGGAAGAGCGGATTCGCAACAGCCGGGATTCCCCTGCGCTGGACGCCGTTGGTAGGAAATCTCTGAATGAAGAACCAGGCACTCAAACGGACATGCAGTTACCCTTTCTGTCACTAGTGTCCTGGAAGAACTTGGGCAACTCGCTGAACCTGCAAGATCCATCTTTCTCATCAAGGATTCAAGGCCAAGGGTCTGATAAAACTACGGGAGATCTCATACACGCCCAACTTTCTGGAGCCTCGTCACTTGAGGCCACGCAAACCATCGTTGGCATCAACATGGCTGAAACTATAGATTCATCGCGACTTCAAGACCAGCAGACTGTGTTCCGACCTCCTAGAACGCTGCCGGTGGCCTACAGCATGTCGACCACGGGCACCTCCACATCCGACCTTCCTCCAAAACCAGCGACAGGACCGCTGCTGAAGTGTTCCATTTGTCCTTACACTTGCATGTTCAAGAGCGTCCTAGAGAAGCACGTCAGGACGCACACAAAAGAAAAGCCATTTAGGTGTCCTCACTGTTCGTACTGCACTGCTCAGCGGGAGAACCTTCGCACCCACGTCAAGAGGATCCACGGCTTCGAACATCTAGACAACCTCCAGCAATACCTCAAGGCGGAGATGCTGAAGCAGGAGCTTCACCAACAGCAGAAAAAGATACAATCCCTTGAGTCTATGCAGCAGCAATGTTCACAGCCCGCTGTAGAGCGTCCCTACGTGTGCTGCCTCTGCCCTTCTGTAACCTTCAAGCACACCTTGTTCCATGAACACCTCAAGCAGTATCACCCTCTGATGGGGCTTCCTTCCCAGCTTTGTCCCTACTGCTGAGCATCGTTCACCCGGTTACAAATGCAGAGGATTGTCTTATTGAAGTTGCTTTTGGATATAGGAGTTGATTATTTGGGGAACGCTCTCCGCAAAAAAAAAAACAGGTCTATACCAAGTGACTATTACCACGCTGCTTTCGAATTACCAGAATAAAAATAAGCTAGTGTCCACTTGGGGAAATTTGTGGCTTATTTGTCTTTTGTGAACAAAAATTGCTGCAGGAAAATTGATCAAAATCGTGAGAAACAAACAAACAGGAAATGTGTTCTAATTCATTGTTTGATCAAAATCATGAAAAAAATACTGAAAAAATCTGTAATAATTTATTGCTCAGCTTTATTTTAAAAAATCACCGGGAAAACATGCGATTTGCTTCTCTGTTACTGGTATATATTAAGTAGTGCAGCGTTCTACGTTTCATGTAGAAAATAATGAAATTAGTTATTGTACAGCAGTGTTATGTTGAAGATGATGGTACATTGATGGGCTCAGGACCTTTGACTAATACTATGACATTATAGCTACCGTGATGTACATACTTACTTCGCTTCTTGGAGCAACTTTGCCTGTCACAGCTTAGCTGCCACCTGCCCGAAAGCTGCGGGGACATTCTCCACTCGTGCTGTGGCATCAGCAGTTGCATGTTGCTGCCACATCCGCCAGTCAGATCCTGGCTCGGCGACGCATTGTAGTTGGGAGTTGTTCCCACTGTGACTATAGCTTGAACTGGGCTTGATCAGTAACACAGCTGAGGTACTTGTCCAATAACAGGTACTCCTGCTGAACAAGTACTGGCTTGCTTTAGTTTGATCAATAACTATGGGTAAACACAGTATCTACCACTAGCAGGCATGAGTTGAGATGTACAGCTATTTGAATATTTTCGCTTGTTTCCTGGAGTCTGTGCTAGGAGTAAAGTATTATGCTGCTGGGAGTAATTGTTTTGTTATTGTTGTGGGAGAACAACTCACTCCATCTTACACAGTTACATGTTCCTCTTGGACCTGTCTGTAGAAGCTACAGTTCCACCCCTTATATTCGAGTTCAAATTTGTTATCATCAATGTAAACTATGTTGACTACAAACAATCGTTCTGTACAATACTTCCATGGACTTCATTTTGGTTCTACCTTCTTGGTCGTGATTCGGTTAACCATCATGATCGGCCAAGAAGACTATACCAAAGTTTTGATGTTCTGTGATTTTTTGTGTTCTTCGAGTTCATGTCTGAGTGATATGACATGATTCTGAATGGCTGCCTGTTTGAGTCTAGTGGAGTTGCATTCCTGGTATCTTGTCACTCCAACAAGCCTATTTTATACCATTCCAGGTGGCTTGCTCGAGCTCACCGGGCGCCAGCCTCTCTTCCTACAAGAGCAACACGCCCTTCTTTCCTCCGATCCCTCGTCAACAGACCACTACGTTCTCTTTCCCCAACTACCATCACCATCACTACATGTACAGCATTTCCTCAAAGGAACATCACCTTCCCCAACAACAACTTGCTGGTTGTTCTCCTCCTATTCAGGATCTTGCATCACCTGAGACGGATACTCACCCGCCACCTCTTTCGGCATCAGCCGCCGTCCATCCAATCCTGTCTCCTGGTTCCCCCCAGTTTGCCGTGCCCGGTCCAGTAGGTCAGCGGCCCCCCGCCGTTTCAGGATTCCGGCTTTACCGCTGCCAGGTGTGCCCTTACGAGACAATGCATCGCACCAACTACGGCAACCACATGAGAACTCACACCAAGGACAAGCCGTATGCCTGCGAGTTCTGCCCCTACAAGTCGACTCAGGCGGGCAACCTCAGCACCCACCGACGGAAACACACGGGCGAGAAACCGTTCCGGTGCCCATTGTGTGGGAAGCCTTTCACCCAGCATGCCAACATGCACTCCCACATTAGCACTACTCATGCGGGGGAACTGGTGCCGCCCTGCCCCTACTGCAGAGGAAAAGGGGAACAACAGGGGCGTGGCAATGACCAAAGGCGTGACGGTAACCAGGAACGCAATGGTAACCAGGGATGCGATGGTAACCAGGGACGCGATGGTAACCAGGGACGCGATGGTAACCAGGGACGCGATGGTAACCAGGGACGCGATGGTAACCAGGGACGCGATGGTAACCAGGAACGCGATGGTAACCAGGGGCGGGATAGTAACCAGGTGCGGGATAGTAACCTGGAGCGTGATGGTAACCAGAGGTTGTGTGGCGACCAAGGGCGGGATGGTAAACTAGGGCGTGATAGTAACCAGGGGTTGTGTGGTAAAAAAGGGCATGGTGATAACCAGTGGCGTGACGGTAACCAGGGGCGGGATGGCACTCATTCTTCCGCAAGTGGTCGAAGTTTACAATCTTCCGCTCCCATCGGTAAGTTTCAACCACACGATTGGCCTCATCAAGAGCTGCGACAATGTGCCTGGCAAGGTGACCCTTATGAACAACCAATCCAGCAGGGCGACGGAGAAGAAACAAAATTTAACCCAGAATGAGTCAGCAAGTATAATAGAGGGTTCGGCAGTCGATCGACTAATTGGATGCGTGGACTCTTGTTTCCGATTTTTGCAAATATTTTGTTATGCGTTTCGACATTTTGGCACGTTTCTCAGTCACTTCAACGCCAGAATCCTTTTATACATATGGTGTTTTTTCATAACTCAAGTGACCATCTTTCGTCATGTAATCTATCCACAACCGGTGTGGTAATTGTTATCTACCTCACAGAATATAAACGTGCTAGGCAAACGGCGGGGCTAGTCCGAAGTGGCTTACTTCAAGGATGGTTAGGGCCGCTGGTTCCCCGTATTTATGACGTCATCTAATTGTGCTCCAATCCCAACTACTGCCATCTGTGACGTCATCCACTTCAGCCTATCACCGCCCCTTTGGCGTGAGCGAGAATGGCGTGTACTAGCAGTGTTATGACAAAATACTTTTCAAGATACATTTTCTAATTACTTTGTCCAGATTCATTTCCAGAAACTTGGAGAAAATATTCGTAAACTGTAACTAGATAGATTATCGTGCCCAGCAATATATTAATCGATTAACCGCCCGTGAATATCCTTACAGCCCCATTGTTGTTGATGCTCGTGCGTCGACCTCAGGCTTGAACGGAAGCCGACTGGGGGTGACTAACATTCGGTGGTCGTTTAACAGTGTCCTTAAATTACCAAGTGTAGTCAATACTGCTGTTAACGGAACCGACCTCACAGGGGCCATGAAATGAGGAGCGAATACTCTCCACGACAAAAACACCATAGTGCTCTGACTAAAGAACAATTCACCCTCTGATTCAAATCTAACTGTGTACTAGAGTGAGGTGGCCCATCCTTCTAGTTACCCTTGATCGCTTTACTTTACGCTCATTTGATGGTGTATGCTTTCATCTTTGTTTTACGCTAAGCCATCCCTTGTGTTATTGTTAACCTGGATTAATAATGTGAAAAGACTGGAATCATAAGCACACAAGTATCTTTGTTTCATTCATATTTTGTGATTAATTTATTTTTTTCGTGTGACTGTGCAAGTTAGTGATGAATCAAAGCCCGCACCTGTTCAGCGTTATTCAAACGTTAGAAGATTGTTGTCCTTTTTCGTGTGACGGTGCAAGTTAGTGATGAATCAAAGCCCGCACCTGTTCAGCGTTATTCAAACGTTAGAAGATTGTTGTCCTTTTTCGTGTGACGGTGCAAGTTAGTGATGAATCAAAGCCCGCACCTGTTCAGCGTTATTCAAACGTTAGAAGATTGTTGTCCTTTTTCGTGTGACG
>SDVV010020940.1:0-13223 GCA_016164225.1 Gammarus roeselii | reverse complement strand
TACATTCACGTTTCATTTCTTTTCAGGTTCACATATATTAAAAGGCTTGAAATCATGATAAGGAATGTTATATACATTTCTACAAGGCGAGAAAAAGACAGTTTGATGGACCAAAACTCGGCAGCAACAACACTTGTTGAAGGGAGTACCTTACTACAGAAGCTCGAATTGCCCCCCAAATCACTTAAATCAGACCCAAACATTGTCATTGCCCCAGCCAATAAAGGCTGCTTAACTTTAGTCATTAATAGAATTGAGTATGAAGATAAAATCAGGAGACGTCTCTCAGATGAAAATGAAAGTTAGAAGATGTTACGGAAATATCAAGAACGACTATCAGTCAGTACCTTAAATCATTCCAAAACAAATGTTGGTAAGGAAAAAATTTTTCATCCCGTTGTCTGCAAACTCATCTACCATTCCCTTGTTCCGTGCCCTTAGTGAGATACACAAGATTGGTAACCCCATTACACATATCGTGTCATTTATTGGCTCCCCTTTGTTCAATATTGCTAGGTTGATCTCCAAACTTCTATCTCCAGTAACCTATAAATCGTCTTACAAGCTGAAGTACATCCACGACGCCCAACTCAGAGGTGCCCGAGACTTTGACACTTTCACCATTTCATTTTGCTAGGTTAGTGTGCTCTGTAGAAAAAAAAATATTGGAAAATATCCTGTCACTCAGACGCGTTCAAGTTCAACAGCTGAATGCGACCGCTGATCCAAGTAATTTACCGATAACGTGAATGAGCAAAATGTATATATTGTTAGGGAGCCAAACTATTGTAGACCAACAATCCTCTGTTCTATGGAAGTTGACCAGCTCGGAGAGCTGACGCTGAATAGTAATAGTACTAAAACGTGTTCATACAAAGTTCTCCTTCTCCAAATCGCTGGTCATTCGTGCGCATTTCGTCAGATGGTAATTGTTATTCCGCTCAAATAATTATATTAGACTATTATGACGCTTTAAATGTCTCATTTTACTAAATGGACCCTATTCCACCGATAAATATTATAGACAGAATTCCAATGACGCGAAATCTAGTGCCTCTTTGAGCTTAAGCAGATGAATATTCAGTTGGGAAACATTAGGGTGTTCTTTGACGTCCAAGATTTATTCAACTCCAACCCTCCATCTTGGCATCTGTTAGGTTCGCGGGCCGCACGGAGTCACGGCCCAACCAGGGGGTGAACACCCATACTTCCCTCAAGATTTTCCTGTTCTTAACCCTTCACTATCTCTCCTTTTCTCCCACCATCATGATTTGCTTAACTTATATTTACCTCATTTGCATCATATGATTTGTTCAAATTTCCTTAGACTTGTCTGACTCCTTCTTAACAACTCTCCTAATAGTTGTTGCACACAAACACACACACACACATACATACAAACGCACACACACACACACACACACATACATACATACATACACACGCACGCACACACAGACACGCACACTCAAACATACACATACCGGTTCTAACTATTCTCCTTTCGGGTGACAAATAACAGCTAAGTTGCACTCTTTCTTTCATGCAACCTTTTGCTACGACAATTCCTTCTTCTCCTTTCCATTCTTGCTGTTCTCATGCTTGAAATTCCCTACACCTAGTGTGGATCTCATGCATGGGATCCCCGTTTTTTGTCGCTTCTTCATCTTCTCCATCAGCCGGTGTTGGAGTGCGTAGCCCGGCACCTTAAGGACTACTGCGGATCCTTGGGGTTCTGAAGCAGGGTAGGTGGTTTATTATTCATCCTTACTGACATCTGGGAAGTGCTGGGATCATATGGCCTCAGCACCTTAGAAGTTCTTGTACCTCCTGTGGCACCCGTACATACCATAGGCGTTCGACACGGAAAGGACTTTGACTTCGAGCAATAGTAAACCAAGTTCAAACATTGAAAAAAAAAAAAACTAACTTGATGCAGCATTGTTTGCTGGTTTGACATTCGGCGCCAGAAGGACGATGACTCCAGGGCGCCAGAAAGCCTAGTTACTCTAATCTAATCTTTATTCAACTCCATACCCCAGCAATTTGCAATTAGCTGCGTTGATGAATTCATTGATGCCAATCTTGATATATTCGAACTCGCCAGACAAAATAAGCCTGAAATCTTACAGCTTGTGAAAGTTTCTTCAGGGACAGTTGCTTCAGGTACAAGAATGTAGTGTACAAACAAATCAAAGGTACGCCGATGGGATCACCGGCACCTTTGATAATTGCGCAAATAATTATGCAACGGATTGAGCAGAGCATAATAAGATGTACTGACTCCTGTCGATGACACCATCAGCAGCATTCCAGAGGATCAAATCAATGTTGCTCTTCAAATCATCAACGGTATCAACGAAAACATTCAATTCACTCTGGAACTCGAATAAAACAATGCAATCAGCATCTTGGATATGGATATCATAAAGCATAATCACAACAACCTACGATTTGAAGTTCATCGAAAACCAACCCACTCTTGCACATTCCTCAGTTACGAGAGTTACAACCCCGCAAATCACAAAGCAAGGGTGATACGCTCCTTGGTGATACGATCCTTGTGACCGTACCATACATCAAAAACTGCCCGAATTTTGAAACCATTTAATGTTGAACTCAGTAACAAATCTACATAAAAACAATAAAGAGGGAACTGTGTAAAGTCAAGGACAAGAGGGAGGCCGATGAACAAGCAGGAGTTGTGAACCGGTTACCGTACAGTTATTGCTTGAGCTGCTATGTTGGAGAAACAGGAAGACAACTCGAAGAACTTGAAGACGTGAAGACGACTCGAGGAACGTCCTCAAGAAAGACTTGGAGAAGAAAAATCAGCTCTCGAACCTGTATCATCATGCAAGAGATACCAGTCACTGCTTCCCTTTGAAAAGATACGAGTGATTGGAAAGGAACAGAACAGGTGATGAATGAAAATACCTCGAGACCGTTATGAATTCAACTGCAATAAACCGATCAGTGGATCTTAACGAGCTGTACCATTCATAACTCCTTCACCATAGGACACTTGTTTGAAAATCTTGGAAGTAGTTTCAAACACGAATATATTACTGTTTGCATCCAATCTGCCAAGTCGACCCCCTCAAGCAAGTATTTCTGCTCATTTTATTGCTTCTCATATTTGTACCGTAAAGAAGGTTTTTGAAGATAATATTAACCGAAAATTTGATCAAACAAACCGTTTTTTTTCCCCTGGCAGATATTTATAAAACATTTTTAATATCTATATATATATACATACATTTATGTATTTATATTACAACCTTATCTGCAGCAGAGATTGTTGTACGTTTTGCACTTCTGTTGGTAATTAGTGTCTTCATTTTGCAACTAGTCTTTGGAGGCATAGCACTAAACTGAAGCCCCTCTTCCACTATACCCTAGCTACGTCTGTGGCCTAGGGGTCATCCGAAGCCACAGACCAGTGCTCTGCGACTCATGCTACCTCTGGACTCGGAAGAAATGCTCTGGCCTGCTCCAATTCAGGGACTAAACAGCACAGTGGTCCTAAACACCACCACAACTCTTTGGCTAATCTTGAACTGCCCTACCACACCAAAATACATAGACCTACCTTTCCTTGACACTAATTGCAAGGTTACTCCCTTCACCAGACGTGCGATGCGTTGCTTTCAATGCCAGAAATACGGATACTGGAGGGCGAGTCTGTCATGAAGACACAAATGCTAGCACTGCCCCTCCCCCCGTCATGCCCAGCAGAAGAATCCCACTGCTTTCACTGCAAAGTAAATGGCCACTCCACGGGACACAAAGACTGTCCCCCTGACAAAAAAAGTCAACAACCCAGCATTGAACCCAATCAGCAACATTTTCGATGAAAGCCTCTTTGCGGCTAAGTAGAATATATGCCTACCGTTTTCCCTACGCGTGCACAGCATACTGACCTCGCTGAACAAGGGGGGAAGTGTGTTTTAGTTCCCGCGCCAATTAATTGCCGATTGTTTCAGAAAACCCACCTGATTGCACAAGCTGGTCCCTTTTTTGCTCTGCGATCTAGAAAAGTACGTTTTTTTTTTATTAAAATGGGTGTTTAACGTTGGTGAGCCACCCCGGCCCTTGGCGTGACCCAGGGGTCCGATTAAGGGAAAGTTAGCCCTCCGGAGTAACGAAGACCAAGATCTCAACAGCGGAGAACGTCAGCCTTGCCAACGCCACCCCAGCCGTTGACGACCGGACCAATAACCGCATCAAGAAGTTGGCCAGTTGAATTCGCGAAATTATAAATTTACTAAATCAAGTGACCTAGCAGGAAACGGGAGACTTCACCTCAGAATCCAGCAAAATCGACAACTGTCTAACGAGACTCAAGTATCATGTCAAAGCTCTATTTCTTTGAATCCAAGAATTCGTTGAGCCCGACAAACAGAAGAACCCGCAACCTACGGAAGTGCCTCTACCTCCACATCCAAGGACAACCCCGATGACTTTCCACCCCACAACCCCCCCAACCGAGCTCCGATGACTGCAAGGGAGAAGCAGCACTCGTCATTTAATGAACACAACTTGTTCAAAAACGGTCCTAGCTTTCCCCAGTCTTTGAAAATCACATTCGACGTCAAGAACAGATCAGATATTTGTCCATACACTCTACGAAAAGAACTGGGCTCTATCTCTGGCTGTCTAGTCCTAAGCATCACCACAGCGGCGACGAAGAATTCACTATTAGAGTAGATACGAAACTTCAAGGTGACACTATACTCACCAGGACCAGAATATGCCAAAAGTCGTGGAAGCATGAACTCTAGGAGTTCAGGCTTGATTTACTTTGAGGTTTTCCCGAAGGAGGACCCCCCTAAATCTACTGATTCACGGTTCGCTCGGGGTCATGATCCAACCGCCAACCGGGGGAGTGAACACTCTATTTTCCTTTCGGACCCTTTTACTCTTCACTCTTCACTATCACTCCTTCTCTACCCCTTCCTGGTTATGCTTCCACCTTGGTTACTCATTTTACCTCGTTTGTTTTGTTGAAGCTGCATTAACTTATCTCTCTTCTTCTCCTGACTGCTTTCCCCAATGTTTTTTTTACCCTAATAAACTTTATTTTTTGTTATCCTGTGTTCTCTTGAATTTATACTCACCAACTATCAAGGTGGCCGAAGTAGCAAAGTTGACGACGGATAACGCTGTAAATGAAATGACAGCATTAGGCCTCTGCGATGTGGTGGACCGGGGGTGTGGGACCATCTTCAGCGAACCCGTTGCTGGGGTAGAGCTGTTGGAAGGTCTTGCCTAACCGTCGGACTACACTGTTGCAGGGGAAACGAACCTCACATAGCTCACAAGTAGTGCTCGTTGAAAGAGCCAGAAAACACTTGCTATATGCTCTCCAAGGTTTGCGTGGGCATGTTGAGTTGGCTCCTCGGAACACTCATGGATTCTCTAATTGAAATTCAGCAAATTTGACGACCCAGACTTCTCCATTGTACAACTTTTCTGAACTACGACTATTACAACAACAACAATAAAAACGGGTATCGCAAGAAAATAACGTGTCAGCGTCACCATCTGGTGGACGCTCTTCAACCTCGCCATCACCAGGCGGTCGCGAACAAACAGTGGACGTGGACCCCCTCCATCCCAGGCTGCCTGATGGAGAGATGATTAGTCAACAGCAGCCTTCCCCCACTTCTGGTGGGGTGGACTTTGGAAACAAGACACACGACCGTAACGCGGTTGCGGCACTTGCTGCTTCCGGACGAAAGCCCGGGAGAAACCGCCGCAATCGTGTATGACCCCATGAACGATACGTTGGAAATCAGAAAATACTTGAAAATCTTTTTCAAATAGAAACTTCACTAAGTTCTTCACCTTCAAGGCAATCCCGGGAGAGAACCTGTCCGATACGAATACTATTCAAGTTAATCGACGACTTTGCGCTGCACTGGGGTGGACTCCCGCAGCGCATCAATGAGCTTAAGAGTGGCTCCCTCCTTGTAGAGGTGAAGAATGAGGAGCGAAGCAGGAACATTCAGAACCTAAAACAATTAAATAATATACCTGTAAAAGCTAATGAGCACACTACTCTCAACACGACACGAGGAACTAAATATTATAAAAACAGACGTAATCACTCCGACGACGATATTCTTACTGAACTCGGGAATCAGCAAGTCACCAAGATATACAGAGTGAAACGACGGCGAAGCGAAGTTGAGGAGTACACTGATGTCTACATCCTCACTTTCAAGCTCTGTTCTCTGCCTTCTGATGTCCACATTCGCTGGACACAGTGCTCGGTTCGAGAATACATCCCTAATCCCAGACGCTGTTACAACTGCCAAAAGTTTGGTCATGGAAGTGATGCCTGCCGTTTGAGGAACATAAAAAGTACATGCTTCCGCTGTGGTAAGGACGCACATGGCCACGATTATGACCGACCTGCTGATTGCGCAAACTGTTCAGAGGACCATCTTGCGTCATCACGCGAATGCTTCTATTACAGACTCAAAAAGGAGATACTCGCTGTTCAAGCTAGAAAACGTCTTTCCTACCCCGAAGCCATGAGACAAGTAACCACCTAATTTATCCGCCCGCTTACTAGCTTTGCTGCAGATACAGCGGGATCACCTGTAACCAGGGTTCCTTCTAACCTACAACACGATACTCTTCATCCTCCTCGAAATCGAGAAAGCCCTCGACAACGGTCATTTGCACTGCCGAAAATTCGAAAATTCCGCTGGAGATACCTTCCCTCACTCCCCCCTCGCCTCGTCCATCACTTGCTGATCGACGTGCAATGGTAGTCCCTGACCTGAATCTGGACGACGACCTGCCTTTATTAGCGGCAGCATCACATAATGAAACGCTGCAATCTCAACGCTTTCCTCAACAGCCACACAAGACAAAAGCCCGAGATCTGTCAGCAACGTTTAAACCCGCCTTACTCCAAGCCCAACCAATATTACCCTTGGTAACCGCGCAGCCTAGCCAGATTGCTGCTCAACTCAGATGTCATTCTGGTGCCTTCATTAGGGCACCAAATGCACCTTCGCCTCTGCCTCGCTTAGCCGCTCCGGATTATAATCCTAAGGGAAATGCGCCGAGCACAGCATCGAGTGATACCCACCCTAGCTCATCATTGCCTCATGTTGGAGAAACTCGCTTGCCGCTTACCAGCGCTAAGCGCACTGGCTCCGACCTGGACGATGATGATCCAAGCGAAAGTGATCCTTTGTTGACTCCTAGCCAAATGAAAAGCTCCAGCGATACTCGTCAAGCGCGGCCGACAGGCCGTGAGTGACAGAGTCTACAAAAGCGATTCATAATTAGACCTTATCAACTCAAGCCTAGACCTTGAACTTATCTAACCCAAACCACAATGACTGATACCCTCGTCCTTCAATGGAACATAAGAGGATACCGTGCTAACTATGCTGAACTATTGAAATTAACCCAAACCTATTATCCGATGGTAGTTTGTCTCCAGGAAACCCTCCTGGGGCTGTACAAACCATCTTTTCCAATGGGTATAAAGCCCACTTCACCTTGCCCACTGCCGATGCTCGACCGGGCACTGGCCTGGCTACTATGGTAAATCAAGCAATCGCATGCACTTCATTCCCTCTACAAACAACTCTGCAGGCTCAGGCTCACGGAGTGGGCCTCCAACACCCCGTTACTATTTATAACCTATCAATTTCTGTTAAGGAAACTAATTTCATGCGCACATCTTACTAACCTGGTTGGTCAACTTTCTGCGCCTTACCTTCTTGAAAGTGACCTTAATGCTAAACATCCCCTCTGTGGGGGGAGATACAGCTGATGGACGTGGAGGGCACGTCGAAGCATTCTTTCTGTCATCTGATATTGCGCTCCTTAATACTGGAGAACAGACGCACTTCCATACCCAGACAGCCCCGTTATCGGCTATTGATTTATCATTCTGCTCCCCAAACCTCTCTCCAGACCTTGCCTGGCCATTGCTGGAGGAGCCCTACGTGAGTGATCACTTCCCCATCACCATCGCTACTTTTCATCCTGAAGATACTTCTACCGCTCGCCGATACAGAATGCGTAAAGCAAACTAGCAATCGTTCACCGCTTTTACAACAACACCCGTCCCACCTCAGGATGTATCTTTTGACGAGATGGTAGAAAACTTTAATAGTATCCTCCTTCACGATGCATATCGCAGCATCCCTATAACCAAGGGAACACCACGTAAAATTAATACAATCTGGTGGGGTAACCTGTGTGAAATAGCAAAACGGCAAAGGAATCGTGCATTCAATCGATACCGGGGCACCAAAGCAGTAGCAGATAAAATTACGTTCCGACGAGAAACTGCAAAAGCACGAAATACATACTTCCTATCCAGGAAATAATGGTGTCAAATCTTCGAATCATCCATTAATGTGAACACACCCATGTCTAAAGTGTGATCCCGCCCGCATACGAAAATGACTGGCAAGTACTGTTCTTACCCCTCTTCTTCAACCCTAGGGATGATGGGAACGATCCACACCGATCCTCAAGAAGTCTCTGAACTCTTCGCAACACAATACTCCTCCGTCAGCTCGGATTCTGGGTACAGCCCTACTTTCCGTATCGCAAAGCGTACTGCAGAACAAAATGATATGGACTTCTCCGTAAACTCCCTTATTTCTTACAATGAACCTATCACGGTACGCGAAATCCTTGGTGCAATTCACGCCTCCAACCTTTCTGCTCCTGACGAAGATCAAATTTCCTACGAGATGCTCCGGCACTTACATCCCTCTGCACTCTCCTACTTGTGTCTTATTTACAATTCAGTCTGGTCTACCCCCCTCCTATCCCGATCGGTGGAGGGAGGCAGTGGTTCTGTCATTCCCAAAACCTGGTAAGCCTACCGATGAATTGACCAGCTACCGCCCTATAGCTGTCACCTCGTGTGTAGCGAAGGTTCTGGAGAAAATTGTGAATAATCGACTGACTCGGCCCCTAGAAGCGAACTCACTCCTCTCCCCATTACAATTCGGATTTCGAAAGATGCTATCAGCGCAGGACGCATTATCACACGTTGTGACTGATATCCAAGGGGCCTTGGACCGCAAGCAACACACTGTTTGCGTTTTCGTTGACCTCGAAAAGGCATATGATACAACCTGGCGTTCTGGCATCCTCGGAGAGATTCACCGGATGGGACTTCCGATGTCACTTAGCATTTTTCATCCGGAACTTCCCCCGGCGGAAAGTCTTCCGGGCCGAAATCAACAATCACCTTGCGGACATACATACACAAGATGAGGGGGTTCCCCAAGATAGCGTCCCTTCGTGTACTCTATTGGTGATTGCCATTAATGGGATCACGGAGGGATCCCTCCCTCCATGAATGGGTCACTATACGTTGGCGACTTTATGATATACGCATCGGCGCCAGTTGTGTCCAAGCTACAACGTAAACTACAATGTGAAATTGCCCAGGTGGTTGCCTGGACAGAATCTCGAGGCTTTAAAATATTTAAAAGCAAAACAAGTGCACTTCATATCCATCGGTCTCGCACACACGCGGAACCAGACCTTAAACTTTATGGAGAAATGATCCCTTTCCTACCTACAGTCCCCCATCCCCCCTTAGGCACTATCTTTCCCTTTCTCCCCTATCCTAATCTGCTTGACTTTTTATTTACCTCAGTTGCATCTTTTTTTAGTTCAAATTACCTTAAACTTGTCTCAGACTCCTTCTTAACAACTCTCATACTAGTCGCTGCACATAAACACACACACACATACACACGCACCCTCGCACACACAGACACACACACACTCAAACATTCACATACCGGTTCTAACTATTCTTCTTTCGGGTGTCAAATAACAGCCAAGTTGCACTCTTTCTTTCATCTAACCTTTTTCTACGACTATTCCTTCTTCTTTCCATTCTTGCTGTTCTCATGCGTGAAATTTCCTACACCTAGTGTAGATCTCATACATAGGATCCCCATTTTCTGTCTCGTCTTCATTTTCCCCCTCAGCAGGTGTTGGAGCGCGTAGCCCTTACCTTAAGGGTTACTGCGGATCCTTGGGGCTCTGAAGCAGAGTAGGTAGTGTGTTATTCCTCCTTACTGCCATCCGGGGAGTGCTGGGACCATATGGTCTGTACACCTTAGGAGTTCATGTACCTCCTGTGTCACCCGTACATACCATAGATATTCGCCGCGTAAAGAACTTAGACTTTTCGCAGTAGTAAACCAAATTCGAACATTGAAAAAAAACTAACTAACTTGATGCAGCACTTTTTGCTGGTTTGACATTCGGCGCCAGAAGGACGATGACTCCAGCGCGCTAGAAAGCCTCGTCACTCTAATCTAATCCTACCTACAGTTCGCTTTTCAGGACTAATCTTCGACCAGAAGCTAACCTGGAAGTACCACGTGCAGCAGCTTAAGATAGACTGTTTACAGCGATTTGTCATTCTTCGGATCGCATCGCACTTCACCTGGGGTGCAGATAGAATAACATCATCACGACTTTACCGCGCTATCACCCGGTCCAAACTGAACTACGGGAGCGTGATCTATGGCTCCGCAAAGCCAAATATTCTCAAGACTCAGGGACCAGTTCATAATGCCGCCCTTCGCGCTTGTACTGAAACCTTCCGCTCCTCCCCTATTGTCAGCCTTCTTTGTGAAACTGGTGAGCCTAGTCTTGCCCTGCGACGAGAACAAATTGACCTCCAATTTTAATGCCATGTTCTTGCTCGCCCCGCCCTCCAACGTGTACCACAATCCGACAGCGCCATCAGTCATGCTCCTTCCTCGAGCTTCTCAAAACGCATCGAGCTCCTCAGTGCTGAGCTTGGAATACCACACACCATGGTGGACCCTCTCCCGCGAGATGTCATTCACATCTGATGTTTACCAAATAATATGCTCTGCCCTCACTCTTTTACTGGCCGAAAGGCAGATGCTGCACCCCAAAATCTTTGAGCTATTTTTATAGCCAACGCGGAGACTCATCACGCTGATAGCTTGCATATCTTCACTGATAGATCAAGAGACGACGATGCTGTGGGCTGTGCAGCGGCGCTCCCCGGGCGCGTCGTCCCTAGGAAACTCCCGCCATCAGCGTCAGTTTTCACTGCTGAACTCGCGGCCATCGCCGATGTTATCTTGGCGGCTGATACTCTCCCAGATGCCAATTTATCAATCTTTAGTGATTCGCTCAGAGCGCTTCACCTCCTTACTGCATTGACTGTCTAGTCCCTCTTACGATAGTCCATGTTTTGGCAGAGTGCCCCACATTGACGGAATGTCGACGCACGTACTTCCCCAGGAGGCGGTTCCTGGACCTTTCATATATACTCTGCCTAATGCTTACTGAGTTCCCTCGGAGATAATTTAGTGCGGAACCACTTCTCGGCTACCTCCAAGAAACCGGCCTCCTAACTGAAATCTGATCTGTTGCGAATTGATCATACTGAATCTTACTTACCGATAAGCTCCTCCATCACCGAGGACCACCGTTTTCTTTGTTCACTTTTAGTAGGACACATTTATGACTTCTCCCTATATCCCTATAAACAGTAGTGACCTAAGCATGCCGTGAGTCGGAACAGTCCCGGAGACTGACGATGACTTGATGCCGAGGTTGGCTGCTGGTTTGACGTTCGGTGCCAGAAGGGCATCGACTCCAGTGCACTAGAAAGCCTTGACACTCCAATCTAATCTTAACGCAACTCTTTCGCTACACTCATGTGCTTAACGCAAATCGTTCGCTGCACTCTGGTTACCCCAACTCATTAACCCCACTCGAGTGCTTACCATAACTCATTCACTTTAAGCGGGCTAGAACCGTTATTCGTTTACAGCACTCTGGTGCTTTCCGCATCTTGTTCACTACGCTCAGGCGAAGACGATTACCGTTACCCGTTCACTTCCCTCTCATAATCCCCGTATCACTTACACTTGACTCTGGTGCTTACCGTTACGCATTTCCTTCACTCAGGTGCTTATTTCATTTTACTCGAGTGCTAACCGTAACTCGTTAACTTCACTCCACTGCTCATCTCATCTCGTCCACTACACCCAGACGCTTTCCGTAACTTGTTAATTCCATACAGAGGTTTTCTGCATTTCGTTCACTTCACACCTGTTCAGTGCTAGAAGGATATTGACTCCAATGTACTAGAAATCTCTGTCACTCCAATCTAAACTCATCACATCTCATCTCAGATGCGTATTGTAACTCATTTGCTTAACCAAGGGTTGTACAGTAAGTCGTACTCTGCAGTCAGACGCTTACTGTACCTCGTTTACTTCACCCGTGTGCTAACCGAAACTCTTTCACTTCACTAAGGTGCCTACGCGAAACCCTTCGGCATCGAGAGTGCTGCTTTCGTCAGCCTCGGAGACGAGGACAAGTCTTGGCCCGACGTGCAAGTCATGCTCGTCAATGCTGCCGTCAGCAACTTCGGGCCGATAGCTGCCACGATATCGTATGACGTGACACCCCAGGTGAGGGGATGGTGGTCTGTGGAGTGGCCGGTGGTGTGGCCGGTGGTGAGGTCGGTGGTCTGGTCGGTAAAGTGGGTAGTGTTGTAGTTGGTGGTGTAATCAGTGGTGTGATCAGTGGTGTGATCAGTGGTGTGATCAGTGGTGTGGTCGGCGGTGTGGTCAGTGTTGTATTCAGTGGTGTGGTCAGTGGCGTGGATGACGGTGTGGTATGTGGTGTGGACAGTAGTGTGGTCGGCGGTTTGGTCTGTGGTTTGGTCAGTGTTGTATTCAGTGGTGTGGTCAGTGGCGTGGTTGGCGGTGTGGTCTGTGGTGCAAACAGTGGTGTGGACAGTGGTGTGGTCGGTGGTGTGGTCGGCGGTGTGGTCGGCGGTGTGGTCGGCGGTGTCGTCTGTGGTGTGGTCAGTGTTGTATTCAGTGGTGTGGTATGTGGGTAAACAGTGATGTGGACAGTAGTGTGGTCGGCAGTGTGGTCGGCAGTGTGGTCGGTGGTGTGGTCGGCAGTGTGGTCGGCAGTGTGGTCGGCAGTGTGGTCGGCAGTGTGGTCGGCAGTGTGATCGGCAGTGTGATCGGCAGTGTGGTCGGCAGTGTGGTCGGCAGTGTGGTCGGCAGTGTGGTCGGCAGTGTGGCCGGCAGTGTGGCCGGCAGTGTGGTCGGCAGTGTGGTCGGCAGTGTGGTCGGCAGTGTGGTCGGCAGTGTGGTCGGCAGTGTGGTCGGCAGTGTGGTCGGCAGTGTGGTCGGCAGTGT
>SDVV010020939.1:0-13223 GCA_016164225.1 Gammarus roeselii | reverse complement strand
ATATATACAGTTAGTTTGGGCGCTCTGCCCACGCCGAATACTCTATTCCCTTCCCCATAGTACATTTCCATTCCCTCCCGATTCCGTATCCAACGCGATCAACGATTTTATGGCCGTAAAAGTTATGCGCGGTAAGATTTTAATGTTAAATGACTAACTTATGGACACAAAACTCATCAGATTCTGCTTATTTGAACTTATGCAGAGTCAACACAGCGTTCTGGCAGCTAATTGATAAAAACGTCGGTGTTCTTGCTAAGCTTTTCGGTACCAGACTTTTTCTATTAATAATGGCAAGGAACTAGGCTTCCAAGAGGCAGCATCGTCAAGTGTGCTCCCAAGAAGGCGGAAATAAATGCGTAGCTTGGCCAGAGGGGTGATTCCGAGTCAGATTGGGACACTGCGCAGTGTCGCAGCTGTTGAAGGAGAAAACAACGTCGGCCAATTGAGCAGCGGAGATCAAACGACCGATTGATAGGTTTATAGGCAATGGAAGGTTGTGAGCCAAATAATAAGACAAGATTATTCAACCATCAAAATGCACCTCAAAAACGATCGTTAGGTGGCCCTCGAGGTACTGCAAACAAAACTGCAAATGGCAAACGACTACTAACGAAACATGATAAATGACCAGGGACCAAATTATAGGTGCCCGAACTTATTCATAGAAATCTGTGTTGACAATTCAGGCTGCCACAGCCAACATTCCCGCCAGCAGCTGATGAGGGAAGATCGGTTCCGGTTGCCAGGCATTTGAAAAACGCTTGTTTAATTCAAAAATATTTGCATCACACAATTCAGAACATGCAAGATGTTCCAGAACACGATAAGAAGGGGTGTAAGGAATGTCTCGTAAAACGAGTCTCAATGAACACCAGCAAGAGTTAGGCGACGAATGCTGCAGCGACCAGCTTCTCGAGAACATGGAACAACCAGAATTGTTGGAATGAAGTGTAAAGATATGGTAAGTTACCGGGTAGAAGGATTTCAACAAATATTAAAGAAAAAGAAACGGACCATGCATCCTTGAATCGGCCAACTGACATCCCAATTAAGCTCATTCCTTACACAAAGAATCACTATGACGGCCATCTAAGTTGACATCGCAGGTCACCTGATTGATTGATTTGGGCCTCATTTCCACCAGAGCCTCAACGTGAGTGCCTGATGGGATAAAGAGGCTGACTGGAGACGAGCTATCTATGGTGACATCGCTGGCCACCTGATGAGATATAGGGGCTGACTGGAGATGAGCTATCTATGGTGACATCGCTGGTCACCTGATGGGATAAAGGGGCTGACTGGAGATGAGCTATCTATGGTGACATCGCTGGTCACCTGATGGGATAAAGGGGCTGACTGGAGATGAGCTATCTATGGTGACATCGCTGGTCACCTGATGGGATAAAGGGGCTGCACGGCTGAGAAGTAAACCCGCCACGGCCTCTTATCAGCAGTCGAAGTGACTGGGAACTCCCTGCAAGACAAACTGCACAAATCAACCGATTTGTGGCCGGCAGGTGCAGGATAACGAAAATTCTATATGAACTAATCAATATTAGTTAAGAAAGGAGCGACGACCAGAAAGAGACCAGTGGCTTCGGCAGCTGTATAGTTGGAATAAAATAAAATAAATAATAAAAAAGTTTATTCATACAGAAATAGTATGTTATTTTGTCGGAACAATGAATTTATACATAGTGAATCTGGAATAGGTAAAATACCATGCTAAGAACTTGTGACCGAGAAATTGGAGCTGTGTACTAGCGGTAGGGAGGCATCTTATTTTTCTAGCTGAACATACGAACACCACTCCTACCGAAACATGTCACGACGAAAGAGCTATCAGAGTAAACAACACCATTTTGTGCACTGATGTTGCATTCAGATCCCGCAAACAGTATTGATGGGGGAATTGTAATCATTCATTGAGTGTCAATTATCTTGAATTAATTCTGCAAAATGAGATCATTTGGGAGTTTGTCACCTTGTCTTTACTGCTCATGCTTATGCCTTTCCGAATGTCTACGTGATTGTAGTGTTCTGCTAGGAAGCGTTGCCATGTAATGTACCATCGAGTACTTGAATAGAAGTTATTATCATTATATTAGTACTATGAGTTGGGAAACGTGTGAACGAGGATTCAGTGCTTTATTTATTAATTTATTTGGTGCTTATTAGTGATCATAATTATTAAAAAGGTTAATAAAAGGGTCCACTGGTCATATTCACATAAGTATAGCGTGAACACTACATATGTTGATGATTTAAAGTAATATTAATAATGATAAACACCGCTAAACTTGTCCCTCTGGATAGAAAACCTTCTTATATGTGATCACAGTTCGATATCACCCGTGCCACCTACTTAACGTCTAAATGCTTCCCAAGCCGTGCGCTTCCCAGCCGTTCCAGCGTTCAGTGTCCTATCGTCGCCGGAGAGAGTGGACTGCGGGCATTCAATCTCACAAGTCAGGTCAACACACGGGAACGGGAATGAAGGCCCGACGCAGAGGATATTCGAATGGTTGAGGGGAGAGAGTTGTTAGAGGCATAACGCAGCACCCACGCTCTTTTTCGTTTGGTGCAACTAGAACGGAGATTTTGATAAGATTACTCAGTTTAGAAAAATGCTCTACCGACAATTGAGTTATCTTCGTTAGTCATTGAAGAAACTGCTCTACCGGCAATTGAGTTATCTTCGTTAGTCATTGAAGAAACTGCTCTACCGGCAATTGAGTTATCTTCGTTAGTCATTGAAGAAACTGCTCTACCGGCAATTGAGTTTTATCTTCATTAGTCATTGAAGAAACGGCTCTACCGGCAATTGAGTTATCTTCGTTAGTCATTGAAGAAAGGGCTTTACCGGTAATTGAGTTATCTTCGTTAGTCATTGAAGAAACTGCTCTACCGGCAATTGAGTTATCTTCGTTAGTCATTGAAGAAACTGCTTTACCGGCAATTGAGTTATCTTCGTTAGTCATTGAAGAAACTGCTCTACCGGCAATTGAGTTATCTTAGTTAGTCATTGAAGAAACTGCTTTACCGGCAATGGAGTTATCTTCGTTAGTCATTGAAGAATGAAGGATGTATTTTTGTGCAGTTTTTTTGTAGAGTATGACATCATGGTCTCAAATAAGAGATTTTATTTCTAATGATTGTCATCCCATTTAATTGACTCTGCAACGGAACCCACTTTGCTTTTGTATTCATCTGTTCATCATTGTTATACTAACATCGCATTATGTACCGCATTTTCACCCACCCTCCATCAAACAAATAGATCGAACACCAACTGAACCGTACATCATGAAGAGGTCCCTTAAATGACTCAATGCTAATTTCTTCTTCGTTCCGATCAAAATCTCCTCTGTGAAGTAGATCTGAATAAAGTTGCTTTATGATACCTGACTTTCAAACAAAATGCTTCCAATTAATTGCAGTAGCTGAGTTCGAAGACACGTGCGATTAGTTCCTTAACAATTCATTAGAGGCGACATCATTAACTTCGACTAACAGGAATTGCAAATATAGGTTTGGTCAACGCTATTCGTTTCATAGGTAAGGTTAGGTTTGGTCAACGCTATTCGTTTCATAGGTAAGGTTAGGTTTGGTCAACGCTATTCGTTTCAAAGGTAAGGTTAGGTTTGGTCAACGCTATTCGTTTCATAGGTAAGGTTAGGTTTGGTCAACGCTATTCGTTTCATAGGTAAGGTTAGGTTTGGCCAACGCTATTCGTTCCATAGGTAAGGTTAGGTCTGGCCAACGCTATTCGTTTCATATGTAAGGTTAGGTCTGGTCAACGCTATTCGTTCCATAGGTAAGGTTAGGTCTGGTCAACGCCATTCGTTCCATAGGTAAGGTTAGGTCTGGTCAACGCTATTCGTTTCATAGGTAAGGTTAGGTCTGGCCAACGCTATTCGTTCCATAGGTAAGGTTAGGTCTAGCCAACGCTATTCGTTTCATAGGTAAGGTTAGGTCTGGTCAACGCTATTCGTTCTATAGGTAAGGTTAGGTCTGGTCAACGCCATTCGTTCCATAGGTAAGGTTAGGTCTGGTCAACGCTATCCGTTTCATAGGTAAGGTTACGTTTGGTCAACGCTATTCATTCCATAGGTAAGGTTAGGTCTGGTCAACGCTATTCGTTCCATAGGTAAGGTTAGGTCTGGTCAACGCTATTCGTTCCATAGGTAAGGTCAGGTCTGGTCAACGCTATTCGTTCCATAGGTAATTTACCCATGTTTCCCCCATCATTACTAATCAAACAGCATTAGGATGGATGTCCAGAAATAAACTGAGCCTTCACATTTCTTGTAATAATTATTATATACTGATGAGTTCCACATTAATTGTATCACTCCGCATAAATTGTAGACAATATAGAATTGACTGTTGAATTAACTGGTGATTGACGATTGAATAGAAACAGCCAGCGTCTGGCTAGAAAAAATGGTGATGGATCCAGCAGTCCTGACCAGAGCTGTGTTCTTTTCCTTGTTGTGACGGTTTTTGTCGGCCTAGTTTGCCCAGACGGTTTATTGTTGACCTGGTTTGCCTAGACGGTTTATTGTCAGCCTAGTTTGCCAATAATTTCATGATTGTGTAATGATTTGGGAGCAACTTGTTTGTATGGAGAGGGGTACGAACGGGCTACGGAGGCACGAGGGAGAATGAGTGAATGTTACGATGTTCGTTGTTCACAAGCTTGAATAGCAGAGATGCTTCATTGTCGAAATCGGAGTATTGGCTTCATCAATTTCAATCTTGGTTTAGATTGCTACACGATTTTAAAAAAAAATATTAGAATTGAATATACATAGAAATCGAATGTCATCCCACCACGATTCGAATTGTTTTAATTATTATTTAAAATGTTCGAATGGTTTTCTACATTCCGGTAAATCACATATTGAAAAAAGAAGCACACATTTTTCTACCACATTAGCATGAATGCGAGGTGATTAGAGTGACCAAAAAAACACGTTACCCCAATGTTTTTGGGGTAATCGGATCGTTTATGAAAATACTGGATTATTTGTTGCACCAAATGTCCAAATTTCGCTCACTGACTTGGACTGCAACTTTAATTTTGAATTGCGAGAAGAATGTGATAAATGAAACATTATGTTCAGACGGTGTATAGCATCGTTCATGTGGTCAGTTCTTATATCATCGTTCATGTGGTCAGTTCTTATAGCATCGTTCATGAGGTCAGTTCTTACAGCATCGTTCATGTGGTCAGTTTTAATTTCTCAAATAAATTTCATCTCGCGAAAAATTATTCAATATAGTTTATTGCAAACAAGTCAATCATTTATTTGAAAACATAGTGTAAACAATTTTAGATCACATTCTTCTAGACACAATCTTCTCAACAAGGGGAAGCAGGACCTTGAAATCATTGTGCCATCCGCATCATTACATATTTTGAACAGGACCACATACAGGTATCCTGAGATGCATTCTATTCCGTTTAAACAAGGCGTTGAATTCCAATGTATTTACAGCAATGTGAACCCAGAGAGAGTCTCCACAAGCACATGGTGCCCAGGAGAGTTTGTCGGCTCACACTTGCCATTACAGCAATGTGAACCCAGAGAGAGTCTCCACAAGCACACGGTGCCCAGGAGAGTTTGTCGGCTCACACTTGCCATTACAGCAATGTGAACCCAGAGAGAGTCTCCACAAGCACATGGTGCCCAGGAGAGTTTGTCGGCTCACACTTGCCGAGCGGGAGCTCGGAAATAAGAGAGGATGCATCTGCTAATGTACCTCGAGCTAAAACTGGGAGGTGTGTATAATTGTTAGCTATTGCTTCTACGATTATGCAATAGCTACTCTCTATAATATGAGCAAGCACGTGATAGCGCCTGCTTAGACGTGCGCATTGTTTGCATAGAGGCACTGACGGTAAGGGATTTGGGTATTATGTATGGTGTGAGAGTTCACCATGCAGCTAAATCTGTTTGACATGGTGATCGGCTTTATGTAAATGGTTATTTGAGTTATATAAAGGTAAAGAGTAGAAGGGCACTGAAAAGTTCTTGAAACAAGCTGATCATTTGCCTGCCATGAGTGAAACAGGACTCAATTCCAGCAAACTGTTATAACTAAATACATAAATAACATAATATATTCATGAATGTCCTCTAATATTCCCATCAGTGCAGGTAATGAATCAATATTTGATCGTAAATATTCCTTGATCAGACAACCGGAATATTGGAGGCATATTGCGGTGATTTTAGGTTTCCACTCATGCTTCATTTCTGGTGAGTAAATCCCAGAACATTCCTTGATCGAAGAAGAAAAATACCAAGTCCTTATTTGTCGCAATACTTCCTTACTAAATTGCCCATTAATGGTATTCTGACCGATGATGTGTAGAATAGTCGACGCATATGTATGATGTCACCTATATAACATTGAGCCCTCATTTGAATGTTCAAGCGGGAGTTGGATTAGATTTCGTATTTGAGAGAGAAATTCGTGGAATTACCACATAGCATACAAATTTGGAGGTAATACTATTGTTGAGGTCAACTTGCTATGATTGATTTCCAAGGGCTTATATAAGAGTCTAATGAGCACAATAGAAGCATCACCTGCTATGCGGACTAGACACTGAACTTGTTCATTATTCCTTTTTTTTTCGTTGTAGCTCCTAGTTCTACGAAACAGTTTTTTTTTCTGTTGTTTATCTGCGATGCGTCATTCGTACAAAACACTTGTTGCGATGTCCACGCTCAAATTAGACTCACTTATTCAACACTCCTCTCAAACTACTCACGCATCACGATGCATGCGCTCACTCATGCACTCACTCTCCAACATCATTTTGTTATTAACTTCAAATCATTTTGGAACAGCTTTAATGTCCCCAAATCATTATGTTGTATTCATTTGAATGCGTCTTTGTATTCGTCGGAACTCATTTAACCATCGACCGCCCACTACCTACCATCCATCATCCCTGATTCACCTCCTTTGAGTAATGAGCAGCAAGTCTGAGGCGTCTCACAGCCTGCCCCAAGATGGTAAATTGATGTATCAACACATTCAAGTCCAGGCCGTAAACTCAATATCGACTTTGGGTGGAACGCCGTTCTAAGCAACTGCAGGAAGAAGTGTGTTTTCTTCTCATGCTGCTTGTTTTGTTGGTGGTTTAAATATGTATAAGAAACCCTAAATTATGCCCTTCGGTAATCAGGAATATAGCATTCTACTGAAAATGTTATATATGTAGACGCTGTGCAGATTCCCATCTAATAAAGTAAATTAAACATAAGATAAGAAGTCACCTATTGTTCTCGGTTGGATGAATCTACTTCATGTCCCGCACACCAGAGAGGAAGAGTTCCAGGTGAGGTTTTATTAACGTATTATTATCGAATTTCAAAGGTGGTAAATATTAAGAGCCATAACTTTTTTGGAACTCCACATGACGAGTGGAATATTGTTTCAACATTTTTGCTTTATATGCCATTTACTATAAGTGCTCACGTGATATGGATGAACCTGCTGATGGACATCCAAGTCAGAAGTCTAGTAGAGCTTTACCAATATTATCATTACAAAAACATTGATGCAACGTGAATAAAAGTTTGAATAGTTCGAAGTACGTACAGTTTTGTCATCTTATTTAGCAGTCTCTTGTTCTCTACACAACACGCTCCTACATTTCATTGCATCTGTCCTAGCACAATGACGATTGCCTTCCCTATCTCTAGGCACTGCAAATGTACTGCTCGATTATTTCCGAGAAGTGGCACCGGTGACTTTAAGGTTGACATAATTCCTGGTTTTCACTTAACGGCTTCAGTAAAATAAATGATTTGAAAGTTGTTCGTAAATTTCAATGAGTAGGGAGCGCGTTTGGGGGAAAGGAAAAATTGTGCAATTAATCGAATTTTGTTTGAAGTTCCTTGATCCTAAAATGATGAATAAGCTTCCCTTCACTTTGTTAAAGAGAAGCAATCCTCAGCCAGTCCTACTTCAAACTAAATCCATTTATTCGCAAACGAGGAGTAAATTAAACTTTTTGCTGAGCTGCATCGTAAAATGATCTAGTGCTTCGGCAAGCGGTTGTTAATGACTCGCATGTTTACGTGAGTTCGAGGTTTACGTTGGTCAGTTAATAGGGCACTATAAGTTGTGAGGTGCTCAGTACCCATGGTTCAAACTTACGGAGTTTTGGATAAAATTCCAGGCATTCAAAGACTCTCAAACGGGAGGCGTTGAGAACTATTGAATATCATTGCTTCCCACAATCGAGGATTGAATTGTACATTGCATATAATGTTATCAAGAAACCTCGTATTAGTTTACATCGCCTGAAGACGATACGTGAGAAATCAAGCCTCTATGAAAATAAATGGCAAATACTGGGTACGTCGACAAATCCATTTCATTAAATGAGATGAACAGCGAGGACAAGGAGAAATTCAACGGGCTTCTGGCCTTGATAGATACTCATGAATCAAATGGGACATCATTTGATAGAGAGTGCCTCGGTCATAAACTACTTTAGATGATTTTTTTTTTGTATGAAAAATTTCTTAGATGAGATTTATTTAACTACATCGAGGGTTCAAGACACACACCTTAATTGAATACGGGCCTCAGAACAACAATTATCTAATAACGAGTATCTTTTATATAATCATCAAGATTTTTAGTGCGATTATGTTGAAGAGTTGTTCTATATTGGATTGTTTCGAAATGACCACATCTACATATGTCTCTAAGATCGTGAACTGCATACACTCAGACGAACAAAAAGAATTACCCCTCCCATTTCTGTACAGTTACATAACTGGCCGATTATTCAGGGTGATTGTAGCATGTACCTCCAATGTGGTGTTCAACGAAGGTGTACATTTTATTTACATTTACCCGATGGCAGAGTAGCTCGGCAAATTTTTCTTTGCTTAACGTGGAGCACCATATGACCGACAACACGCCTGACTCACAAGAGATCTCCTAGTCCCACTCACAGAGGCCCTCTAATCCTACTCACAAGAGAACTCCTATTTTCTTCGCTCTGGAATTGCTATCATAAAAAATCAAGGTTTTCGAGTGTTTTACAGATCTCCAATAACAAAACAATTTAATATTCGATAAATTTGATCCGTCGCTCCAGAAGTAATATTATTGTACCACGTCTTCACTTCCGAAAGCGTGTTGTGCAATGTGAGACTAGTCACGTCGGTGAGCGAGAGACGGGAATGCCATCTAAAAATCTCTTACGGCCGTCCTTTGTACCACGTCTTCACGTCCGAAAGCGTGTTGTGCAATGTGAGACTAGTCACGTCGGTGAGCAAGAGACAGGAATGCCATCTAAAAATCTCTTACGGCCGTCCTAAAGGAGCTTTGCAAGTCATTAATCCATCAGGAAACGTCTTCTTTGCCCCAATGAATGAAAACACCCCCCCGGGTGAAGCAGGTAAATATGAAATGCTCATATAGTTTCACTTGCCTAGAAATATAGCTCTGGGTTACCTAGGAAGAATCCGACCCCTCCCATTCGATTCTCAATACTAATCATCACTTTAAAACCATGAGTATCCTGAAACTGGAAGATCAAACATCCAAATTACTCTATACGCTCTCAAAACTGTTTAAGAGAAACTATGATCAAGATCTATTCGATTCAATTAGGCTTTGCAGTGCCCCGTCATAATAGATCCAAACCCAAATATAGTGTCCACTTGAACTGTTCCAATTGGCACTCGCTCACTCCTGGTTACCGTCATAATGTCCCTCTTTCAGTTTTCAAGTAGACTCAAAGAGTTATACTTATCATCTTACCAGCACAATAATGATTTTTTCCCGCATTGCAGTTTCCTCACAGTCTCTCAATCGTATACCCACATGGTGGTTTCCTCACAGTCTCTCAATCGTATCCCCGCATTGTAGTTTCCCCACAGTCTCTCAATCGTATCCCCGCATGGTAGTTTCCCCACAGTCTCTCAATCGTATCCCCGCATGGTAGTTTCCTCACAGTCTCTCAATCGTATCCCCGCATGGTAGTTTCCCCACAGTCTCTCAATCGTATCCTCGCATTGTAGTTTCCTCACAGTCTCTCAATCGTATCCCCGCATTGTAATTTCCTCACAAACTCGCAATCGTATTCCCGCATTGTAGTTTCCTCACAGTCTCTCAGTCGTATCCGAATTTGTAACCTTGTTAGGAGCAGACGAATTACCAGAGCTACAACCTTGCGGGACATGTGAAGTTTCATTCTTTTGCAACGTTATAGTATTTTTCTAATGAAAAGTGTGAGCTACTGAACTGTTCCTGTATTATTTCCAGTTGGTGTCTGGGCTAGATGATCTGATATATCTCATTTAGAGCCATTAGAGGCAGGTAAAATCAGCAGCTTAGTACGTGAGGATTAGGTTGCCCCAAAAGCTCGAAATACCTTAAATAGGGCCCATAACTTTGTACCTTGAACTATCATAACTGTAACCTGAAATCATAGCAAGTAAACTATACAATCCCGCTGAAATAAACTGTTTCAACTGTATCTGCAATACGATTCTCCTAGTTGAAACAATAACAATTAACCTATCTAATTCTCGATGCGTCGGTACACGTTTTCCGTGTGTGACTATCCATGCAGTCGCGTGGTGATGCCAATATCCCCATTGAGAAAACGTGGCAATCTGAGACTTCACAATTAATATGTAATAATTTATAATATTTACAATCTCTGAATAATAAACAAAATAAGAATTTAAAATCATGTTATTCATGAGAACACTGGCATATTCGAATTTATTCAAATGATTATCCGTTCCAGAACAGGCGTCAGAAATGTAATATAAGTTAATAATTTGTACAGAGCTGTTTGATAGTCGAGTGTTATTCATGTAGAGAAATTGTTTACTATACTAATCCAAGCTGATATTGTTCACCTGCTAAAAATATTTGACTACCTCTCTCTGATCATAAACATAAATCATAGTTTTTTTGACGATTCCGAGACGGTTGACCACTCATGAACTATTACAGTAAATGTGAATTATCCACGCTTCAGAAAATCAAACATCTCGTTTCCAGGGATAAAAACATCATTTACAAGGGTGTAAACAATAAATGGGGTAAACCCTTATCGATGCTCAATGTGGCGCTTTCTCGAGCTATGCCCGCTGTGGGCGAACATCCAAATATACTCTTAATAGAATCATAAGCCCAGATTTTCTGGCCTTTATAAGATCAATATCTGTCGAAAGCAAGTCATCTAACCCTCCCAAGCTCACCAACTAACCGTTAGAATAAAACCCCTGTGGTAACGAACTGGTTCATTCTTGTGCTGTGAGCAGCAAACACGTCTCTAACAAACAAACACAGTACTACCCTGTAGCTTCTATCTGGGGCCGTCATTTCCCACCACCGTCGGCACAAACGCGAAGGCCGGCAAGATGAGAGAAATGTTCCACGGTTGACGGGTCCCAAACCTGACAGCTTTGAAGCTCGAGCGCTCTGCCGTTGGGCTTGGTTAGGAGGGCAAGGCGTAAATAACGGCATAGAGGGCACAGGAGAGATATACTGGTACCAACTGAACACAGAAACACTTAAGTGACAACGCTGCACAAATTAATTGAAAAGCAGCGTAAGAGTTTTTGATTTGATTTGATTTTTGCCTCATTTCCACCAGAGCCTCAACGTGAGTAATAATAAGCTCCCCCGTAGGACTCAACGATCATGGATTCCAGTAGGCTCGCATACCTCTGTGTGCAAGAAAAACAACGTTGTCAAAGTTAAACTATTTGAACATTTTAGTCGTGTCAGACGCGCACGCTGATGCACACAAGAATAACGGTTAGACAAAACGGACCTCCGCTTTCAATCACTTAAAACTTCATGAGTGATATGTATGCGCGCTAGTGCGTACAGGTAGCATCGTCGAGATTGGTACAAGGTTTTTGGCTACACGGACAACGTAAGCTCCGACAGCAACGCAACACAATGTTTACAGCTACGCGGTCTAGTTCAGTTAATGTAAATGTTATTTATCCAGGAAAAATAAAGACCTAGAGGAAAACGAATCGAATCCCCGCCTCCAACCACTTAAAACTTCAGGAGTAATATGTACGCACGCCAGTGCGCACAGATAGTATCGTCGAGATAGGTACAAGGTCCACGGCTACACGGACAAAGTCAGCTCCGACAGCAACGCAACACGAGGTTCACAGTTGCGCGGTCCAGTTAAATTATAGTAGTTTTTATTTTTCAGGGAAGATGAAGACTCAGACAAAACGAATCCCCGCCTCCAATCATTTAGCGCTTCAAGAGTAATATGTACGCACGCTAGTGCGCACAAGTAGTATTGTCGAGACCTGTACGAGGCTTACGGCTGCACGGACAGAGTCTGCTCCGACAGCAACGCATCACAGCACATTTTATTTATTTGAGCAAGATAGACGAAATGAAACCCCACGCCTCCGATCATTTAGAACTTCAAGAGTAATATGTACGCACGCTAGTGCGTACAGGCAGCATCGTCGAGTCTGGTACAAGGTTCACGGCTACACGGACAAAGTCAGCTCCAACAGCAGAGCAATACAACGTCTACAACTACACGGCGTAGTTCGGTTGCATTACACTTTATTTATTCAGGAAGATAAAGACTCAGACGAAACGAATACCCACCTCCACCCCCTTAGAACATCAAAGAGTAATATGTACGCACGCCAGTGCTCACAAGTAGTATCGTCAAAATTGGTACAAAGTCCACGGCCTCACGAATCAGCCCAACTCCAGCCGCAACGCATCACAAGGTTTGTAGTTACGCGACATTGGTCAACCACAGAAATCACATATGGTCCGCACACGCGCGAGCGAGCACAGACTGAAAAAAAATGCTTATTCACAAAATCACAAGCAGGAGCTCTCGCACAAGTATACTAGCATTATTTTATACGACGGAATCGTGGAACGTGAAAACGACAGAAAGGGCAGGTTCATCACGGGCTAAAAACTCGTATTAGTCAAACTTTGAGTAATTATCGAATAAAATCCATATCAACACTGGCGGAATGAAGTCACTGAACGAAACCGAACGTGATATTGTGATTTGATAGATTTCGGTATTGTTGTTTGAATTTTTGTTCACAGTAGCATGAGTATAAAAGCTTTTCCAATATTTGGCGGAATGCATCGCCATTCAGATATTTTTTCGAAATAAAACACAGCAGCCCAAGTCCATGTACATAAAT
>SDVV010020938.1:0-13223 GCA_016164225.1 Gammarus roeselii | reverse complement strand
ATATATTTCAACTGAGGTTCCTGAGGGGCTTTATATTTCAAGTGAGGTGCTAGAGGGACATCTCCATGAGATGTAACCGGGGCTGGTATTACAATTTGGTCCTTCCATAGGAAGTTACTCACTGATTCAATAAATGGATGTTTTTATATCCTCATTTCTCTCCTTTCTTTTTTCTCCCGACAGGGAGAGTAAAAAAGTAAGGTTAAAATACAATTGCGTCGACAATGTCTCTCCGTCGGAGGATACTCATTGCCTAACAATGGATGCAATCTGTCTAATCTACGTCGTATCGTAGAGTTGATCAAGCTCTCCTCATGGTGCGGTTTCGATTGTCGCATATCATGGGGTGTGGGGGTGAGCCGTCAATGCGGCTTCTCAGCAAGGGTCGCTAAGTCCCCACAGACTTCACCCGCTCTGATTCGTAATTGTTATCTAGCTTTCCACATTTTTCTCCTCTCTTTTCTCTCCAGCAGGGAGGGTAGAAAAGTGAATGATAAATAAAATTGGGTCGGCAAGGTCTCTCCAAAGGTGAATACTCATTGCCTCAACAATAGATTATATCAGTCGAATCTAGGTCGCACCGTAGAGTTGAGCAGAGCTCTCGTCCGAGTGCGGTTTCAATTTTCGAATATCATGGGGTGTGGGGGTGAGTCGCCGGCAGACTTCACCCTCACTAGTTCTCAATTTTGGCTACCTCTCCCCATTTTTCTCCTTTCTTTCCTCTCCCACAGGGAGGGTAGAAAAGTAAAAAAAAAAAGCCAGCATGTCGGCAAGATTCCTCCGTACGAAGATATTCATTGCCTCCAGCAATGGACGATACCCGTTAAATCTAGACCGTATCACAGAGTTGAGCAGGAGCTCTCTACTTGATGCAATTTCAACTTACGTAAATCATGGGGTGTGGTGGTGAATGCTGGCACCATACCACACACGAATAATATAAATGAAGAATAAAATATATGGTCTCCCTCTAAGTCTTCACCGCCGCATCGAGTTGGTCAAGCTCTCCTCTTAGGCGGTGTCGTTTTCTGGATAATAGTTATATTGGATAATGGTTGTCAAATGATGAATCTGTTGTTTCTTGTCTCTCTATTCTCGCTGGAGGAACTGGTGTTGGAAAAAATAAGGGTCAAGCTGCGTATTTGTTTATTCAACCGGGCTATTGGGACAATAGAGAGTCAAGTGTGGGGGGTTCTTTTCACGAGCTAATACAATTTCAACATGTTAGGTGGAGTCAGATGAGGTGGACAAGATTGTAGAGAGACGGTGAAGGAGTTCTAGTGTTGGTGCACGGAGATATCGAGGTAGAGTCTTATGCTACAGACCTCTAAGTATAATCTGATGGTTCAGCCACAAGCAGAGCTTATATACTGTAGAACAGGTCAAAACACCGCGGGGCGTATTGGAAAGCCAGATGGCTGGGCTTGTTGTGAGGCTATGGAAGAGACCGTTCTCTTGCGGGCATTTGACATTGAACATGTGGCGTGGTTAGGCCAGACAATCTACATGCAGGGTATTGTAACACTTCCTGATTAGACACGCATCTATCTTAGCAGTTTTAGCGTCAGTACGCGCCACTATAGTGGACACTTTAGCACCGGAGGTGACAGTTGGGTTCGTAAGAGGAAGGCTGCAGACACAGGCTAGCAGCTGCTAGTTCCTTGTTAGGCTGTTCGTGTCTAGGCGTTATTCTACTTTATGACGGTGCTGGC
This sequence comes from Gammarus roeselii, assembly GCA_016164225.1. NCBI lineage: Eukaryota > Metazoa > Arthropoda > Malacostraca > Amphipoda > Gammaridae > Gammarus > Gammarus roeselii. Next base: position 11,511 of record SDVV010020938.1, on the reverse strand, counting down.
CAAAATACCTTTATAGGTCGGCAAAAATAATAACAATAGCACGGGGGCTCGGCCGTTGGTAGGTAGGGTGCGAATAAACCTTAGGTGAAAACTATACAGTTCGTTTAACAGAATCCCATAGGAATTGGTCAAGATTTCTATATGATACGGTTCAGATTGCGGAAATTTCGTTCCCATAGATCTGTCTGAACATTTTATTTCAGGGGAGTCTAAACGAAACTAGTTTTAGAGCGTATTGAATGTGTTCGACACTTCACTGAAATTTTTCTTACGGAATACACTTGGAACAAGTTTTATGTGTTTTTTTATTTACACGACGTAAATATTCCTTCGATAGGAATAGTTTATATTTTTAAATGATTTAGCGTTGCGGTAGGGTCATGATTTTCTATAATTTCCTCCCTATATGATACTATAAAAATGTCGAACTGGCCGGTCAGGTAATTTGGAAAAAAAGCTCCTGAAGGCGGTGATATGACATTGTGATAATTATTTACTGTTTTAGATAGTCACTGTAATTGTGAATCGTGTTGTTCAAAATCGCAACATTTTCGTAAAAAGTGCAGTGTATAATTAAATTCATTTATTCACATGTAACGAGGGATATGACACACTTCAAAATAGGCACAAAATATAACAAGTGTTCTTCCATGTAGCCGTTAATATGCCGGAACGGTTATGCTGATATGTGTATAATTAAACCCGTGACTCGCTGCGAATCATTAAAAAACGTCACATACGTTCCTGTAATTTTCTCTTATTTCTATCCTCCTGGCAGCGACATGCAACATAAAATTGTGTGCACATAATCGCGTTGAATTACATTTGTTCCTATTCATCACTACGGTGACAAAATAATTCTACAGTCATAGTATGGTTTTCAATAATTTATTTTCAAATTGTGCCGATAATGCGACTGTGGCGATGGCAGCAACTGCAGCCAACTGCCCATAATCAGAGATGCGGCGACGAAAAAGTTAGTCGCCCGGAATTGTTGCCGTTATTCCGTAATACTGACTGAAGATTACGTGACGCAATAATGGAATTTACAATTCTACCTGCAACAGCCGTCGTACCAATACTATTACATGATTTTTATATTGTAAGAAGCCACAAAATACAATCAATTTCCTCATGTATCTTGAATGTTACAACACTCGTAGCATTTTGGAGACACATTTCCTTATTGGTAGTTTTCTTGTTCTTTTTATGGATCTGCATTGGAAAGCCTTAGAATAATTCCATGACACGGGAGTTGAGGAATGTGTCTGTGTTGTGTCATCAATCAGTGTCAAAAATAAACGAAAGGACTGATGTGGAATTGGTTTAGGTTCATTTGGTTCGCGAATTCAAATGACCAAGTGAGAAGAAAACTTCTGTCTTTGGATAATAAGGGTTAAAATGGCACACTGTTTAACTGATTTAATAAAATGGCAAAATTTTCACGCTATACTATGCCTCTCATTAACAAGAAATATAATCTAAACAGTGGAAGGAAGAGGTATTTTCTAGTATGTATAATAATTCAATAGGTTTAATAATTAAACAAGTTGGTACAATAATAATATGTTATTTAGTTAATATAAAAGGCCTACGGCAAGGTTGACAGGGAAGCGCTGTTGAGGGTGTTGCGTTTATATGGAGTGGGTGGGAATCGGTTGAGAGCAGTTCAGAGTTTCTATGCTGACAGCAGAGCATGTGTCAGAGTGGAGGGCGAAGTGAGTGATTGGCTTATCGTGAAAGTGGGATTGAGACAGGGCTGCGTTATGTCTCCTTGGCTGTTCAATCTCTACATGGATGGAGTGGTCAGAGAAGAGCACGCTAGTGTATTGAATTCTGATTTGGAGCTGTTGGAAACAAATATGAGGAGTAGGCAGTTGAATCAGTTACCGGTGGCGGATGATACGGCACTGAGGGCGGATTCAGGGGAGAAGCTGTTTAGGTTAGTATCTGTGTTTGGTAGAGATGTGGGAGGAGGAAAATTCGAGTGAACGTGGGTCAAAGAAAAGTAATGAGATGCCAAGGAATGTTGATGCGAGAAGAATGGTGTTGGAGGAAGTTTGGTGTTTTAAGTATCTGGGCTCACATGTGGAGAAGACTGAACTAGGGGAAACTGAAGTGAAGTCATGAGTGAAGGAAGGGTGTAACTGTTGTGTGCACTGAAGAGTGTAATGAGCCGTAGGACGTTGGGGTTGATAGGAAAGAGAGGGGCTTATGAGGGTGTTGTTGTCCCAACCGTGCTCTACGGAGCTGAGACTTTGGGGGTGAGAGCAGAAGAGAGAAAAAGGTTGAATGTCTTCGAGTTGAAATGTTTGAGAAACATGGCTGGTGTGACGCCGAGACACAGGATCAGTAACAACGTGGTGCGAGTTAAAACGGGGATCGTGAAGGAGTTAGAGAACAGAGCTGTTGATTCGCGTTTTCTGAGATGGTTCGGGCACATTTTGAGGATGGACCCTCCATGAGGTTATGTTGCGGGGTCTCCCGGCCGGAACCTTTAGAGCAAAAAGGCTAAGTTGTGCTAGTGTGAATGTATGAGAGGAGTGTGAGGCTTAATCTCTGTATCTGTATCTGTATATTATTGAAAAGTAAAAATAACGCCCAATAATCGAAAACTTGACCGGCTGCATGCATATTAAATTAACGAAGTATCTTCAACTATCACAAACTTAGGGGAGGTAAATTGTTCATTATTGGTCTATGTGATTTTAGTACAATGCATCGAGTGACGGCATCGACCAAGCAAACTCCAGGTAATGTATTCACACTTGTTTACTTTTTGATCAAACTGGATTTTGTTAGTAATCTTTCCTGTTTACCACTTTGACTAGATTAATGCTTTAGCTGAATCTCCATTGATACGATGTGGTCAGTATTCTTATCTTGACGTAATGTTGCGCTATTTGTTTCTGACAACCCAAGCGCCCCTATGCTTCTTAACACTTAATGGCAAAAATCTTCATGTCCCGCCTACGTAAACGCGTTCGCAATCACGGCGTCGAACAATATCAGAAATTTATTTTCGTTCAGGTAACAATTTAAGTTTGGGAGTAGAAATGTGTCGTTTGAGCGAGTTTCAAGGTTTGTTAACAATGGTATTATTGAAAAACTGAAATAAATGTTCCACAGAAGTGGTGTCGGTGGTGTACGGCAACACGAGAACCTTTTGGTTTATCTGATCATTGCCAACAACTCACGTCAAGCTTGCGAAACAGCCCTGCCTATGATTTGATGAAGGAGGGGTTGATGATTACAAAGGTTGTTAGCATGATAAAGAGGAACGAAGCTGAGGTGTCTTGCCTAATAATGTAAATAAATGCCTGAGTGAGCAGTTTTACGAAAGATTGGGAATCAAAAGTTTAGAGCAGACCGAAGTACCAAAGTGTCAATAGAATGAAGTTTATCATCCTTCTCCCACTCAACAGTAAATGAATTGGATGGAGACGAGCCGTTTCGGTGGCTTACAAAGTGTTCCATTGGTTGATCGGATGTCCAGAGTGCAAACACATCCCCTACACATCGAAGCCACAATGGCGGATTCAAAGTATTCCATGCTGAGGTTAGGTAAAACTGGTGATATTTGACTAGCGATTGCAACACTGATTTTTTCTTCTATGAACGAGTTTACGTACGTGGGACAGGAAGATCTTCGTCGGTACGTCTTGATGAACATAAGAGCTATGCTAGGCTTGCTATGGGGAATAGCGCTATTTATAAACATATTTGGGATACACACCATGTTATCAATTGGGATTCAGCCAGAGTATTTTAAATGCACACTTTAAATTATAATGTATTATTAGAACCCAGTTCGATCAAAATTACCTTTCTTTTACTTATGTGTTATTTGTCGGTGATAAGGCGCATAGGTTTGCCGGAGAATTTCCCCGTTTATTGAGCATGTTAGACATTGAAGCTTTTCATCCCTGTCATTTAGCTTCTTCGAATTTGTCGTTATTTTCCTTAGCTTACATCGGATACATCATGGTACATAATAACTGCAGGGCAAGTTTTCTTGTGGCAGCACATGTTTGATACTGACCGGCTGATATGTCGTCGTATGCAAGTTCTCCTGAATAAAAGCAGAAAAATATTCCTGATGAAAGGGTTTGTCTATTTTTTAATATAATCACAAATTGTTGAACTTGTAAATGTATGTATTTAACCACAAAGATGTTGAAGTATGTTTCGACAAATTAGATAACTCTCTTCATGAGTATTACAATCCGTAAAACAAACCTCTAGCTGGGGGACATGACGCAGTTATGAAATGAGACGAAGTTATCTCTTCTATTACACTGATGTCTTCAAATTGTCCAAGCAGTAATATAGTTCTAAATAATCCTTTCTAACTTTCTCCTCCGTGTTGTTATCCGGTTTATGAAATGTGTCAACTCGGACCTGATGAAATTAGAGGTAAAATTTATTTCAAATTACTTCTTTGATTTCATGTTTTTGGTAATTCTTTGCCTGTCGAATTGTTCTGACTCATTCCCAAGATAATTATAATTCATTATTCTAGAAAGCAAATTAAAATAGAAACGTTCGTAATTAAAAAGCAATAGTTTAATTGTCTTAGTTACTTGTCATAAATTTATCTTTAGTTAAACCACAATAACTCTCAAATCACGTTCGAATATTGGCATTAGAGCTAATGGAGTTCCCACTATCAGGACTGAGAGCGTCATCTGTGCAATCGACAGACCCGAGCTTTTTCCGGAGCCATTATCGCCGCAGAAGACGACGCGGCATAAAACGCCTGTGCCCTGCTTAGGATAAAAAAATCAACCACATTTGAACGAAATTCACTAGTTGCCTAGCAGTTAACAAGCCCTTTCAGTTTAGGAAATATATACAAATATTGTATCCATTGTTTTACTCAAGCGTTAAAGTTGTTGACGGCGCTTACGTGTCTGTCTGATTAAAATGTTCGTTCAACTCTAGATCGAAAATGGTTGTTATGAGGAAGATTTGCGATGGTAATAAGAAAGTACTTCAGTGTGCGTTTGCACAGATATCGTGATAAGTTGAAGAGTTGATTTTTCATGCGAATTTCTCACGAAGATGAGCATCCACCAAGTACTGTTCTGTGTGAATAGAACCAGTAGATGCGGGCCCACTAGACCACTAGAACTAGGCTTTAACCTATTAATTTTGAACTTTAGTTTCGTGAATTCAAATAGTGCATCTGATAATTGAGCTGTTATTAAAGGTCGCCAGGAAGCTGGCGGTTTTTGGGAAGTATTTCGCTTAGTTCCGGTTATAACGCCTCTTCAAGTTCACCCATGTAATCGTGCTCCCCAACCCATGTATTTGTGATTTCATAGCCCCATGTATTCATGAGTTTCCAACCCCATGCATTCGCGATTTCCCAACCCTATGTATTCGCGATTATTATTGACTTGTACTTAAAATAGACTTTGTCTTTAAGATCACTGATGAAAATATAGTACATTACATTTTCCTCCACGAGGTACGAAATGGCAGTCCACTGGAGATGAACTGTAACGAATACAATTAGAACTCATGAATTTGTAATTCAACTAATGTAATCGATAGCGAAGTTCATGTGTTATATTTAAGAATTGAAACCCTATCACTCGACGATGAAAATAAAGAATAAAATAGTAATAATTATTAAAATACTACTATATCGAATAACATTACTGCATTCGCAAGTATTAGGTGGTTTCACGCGCATATCTTACCAGCCCGTGTTCATTTTACTGAGAACTTTTCGCACAAAATATTTTTCATAATTTTAATAAAAATTTAAATTACAATAAAATATGAAAGAGAAACCAAATGTGTTTGGAGGGAACGACCTCGGGGTGGTTAGCATTGAGGTTTTCCCTCAGATATAAAGCTTACCAATCACTTCAAAAACATATTTACTATTGTTGGTCATCAAGATGAACTATTAAGCCATCATATACTTAATGCATTACTCTCAAGAAAGCGATTGCAGACATAGGATGGTTTCATTTCAATCGGAATCCTCTAGACACAGATATATTACTTCCGATGCAAGTTTTGAAATGACACTGATTTTGGTGTCCTGTAAAGTTTTGACATTAATTATCTTAAATATAGAGCCTGTAACTTACTTTTTTTGCACATGCTTGGGCATGGTTTCAGTGGTGCTAACAAGTACTCCGCCATGAGACAGGAACAGTATTGTACTACTGTCTCGGTTTTGCAGGAATTTCCCAATAAGAGACAGCGTGGGAAAACTAAATTCTACCTCTGGGAATAGTTCTTCTGCATAATAACTGGGATGAGATACTCCTTGAGCGAGTCACATTAGTCTGCAAGTAACATTCCTACCATTGCTGTAATTCTGTTACCCCACATCAATACTCTAGCAACCAATATTTTAAAGATGTTCTCCATTTCAAAAAACACTTTTGCACACACGCCTGCGTGCATTGCAAAGGGTCGGTTGACAAATGTATCTACTACAATGGAGCGCTCGGTGCTGTGTATGTAGTCCCTCTTTTATAGATGTACCTTTGATGCCGTTGTGTTATCACAGTTCTGTGTTTTTTGGTCGTTTGGTACTGTTATAAACGTCAGTAAATTGAACAGAGCCGTAAATCTAATTTCGTTTCAATATAAGGATGAAGAGCAGAGCAGTTGCTGGTGTTGCCAGTGTTGAAAGTATATTTTCTATTGCAGGGGGCTGTTCCAACTAATATAGTGGGTTCTGCTGTTGTTGTAATAGGGATATTGATTGGCATTGCTATAGGGGCAGATTGTGCTATTGTTCACGACAATACAGAATATTTAACATGTAACTAATTCATGTCGCGGTGAGTAAATATGATTTAGCTGAACAAATCATACGGGCCCAGGTATAATCTTTTAAAAATATGGTCGTCATGACACATCACCTCTCTTAAGTGAGAAACAGCCTAGACAGTCGCTTATGAATGATAGAGTATTATTTACTGACGTGGATGATTATTTATTTACGTTTTCCCAGGCTATGTATGAGTGTCCATCGACGACACATAAATCGACCGGACGCCGTTCTCTTGCCATTCGTCTGGGTTGGCTTATGTTTTCGTTTGAGGTTTTAATCAGGTCGCATAAAGTATACTTTTCATTGATTCTGATCTGTACTCGTCCTGTTCGTTCTCATACACATTGCCACTTGCATTCGCACACTGCATCCGATCACGCATTACCGACTCATTCAGCAGACTCACTTTCGACATCCTCAAAGTATTGGTTTCCTCTGATCTCGTCGTCACGCACTTGATTTTTCCATTGTTAGAGCTGTTCATCCTGTCTTGTCCAGATGACATCTAATATATACACAATAATGCATATTTTATCGCAGAAAGTCGCTTTAAGCCACTCAGGTTATTATCTTGAATGTAGTTCACTCCCTGTTTCTTTTCGGAGTCCATTTTTATGACCCCGACGCTTCATTCAGTTTGTCTAGTAGAACTTGGATAGTATGCGAGAGAATGAAGGAATGAAAGAGTATCAAGGCCCCTGCTGCTGGACAGAGTATCAGGGCCCCTGCTGCTGGACAGAGTATCAGGGCCCCTGCTGCTGGATGTTCTATACCTCTATGTGCTATGAAAGTTTTGAAACACTGTAGAGGTGAATGAGCTAATATTGTCTGAAACTGTGTCCGATGGAAGGAAACTGCGAAATAATTTTTTATCTAATACCACTATAGTATCATCAAAAATGAATTTATTGACTACTTCTACCTTGATTTTTATGTACACACTTCAACTAGGATTGCCTCGTTTTTTAACTAACAATGGTCGATGTGTAGTTTATGTTTTGGGATCAAATTTGTTACTCTGTTCTTATTACAGTCTCTGTAGAAATCATTTATCTTTTCGTCAATCTCTGGGGGGTACCACACTAATGAACGAGCAATACCTCTCAGTGTCAATATACGTAGATGATGGACGTTCAATAGTTCTAATACAGATCGTCAATGACATTTTGGAACAACTACTCTGTTGCCGAACATGATACAGTAATTGTGTGATGACAGCTGTTCCTTCGCGCGCTGGGAAGGTGTATGGTCTTTTCTACCGTTGAAGTTAATCCAAGTAGCTATGCCTTAATGCCTGACTTGGGATAACAGTGGACGCTTCATTGTCTCTATACTTATTTATTTGAACGACACTCTGTAGTACTTCAAGTATTTCTTTAACAACAGAAGCATATTTGTCTCTAAATCGCCGTTTGAACAAGCTAGAGGTAACCGCAATCGTAGAGGTATTTTGCCGGGCATGAGAGTATTTGAGTACCTGTACTGGCTCAGTTGCTTGTTGCATTTTTTTGCAATCTTGGTATTCAATGGATTGGCAGGCATGGTGTTTACATGCTCTAAAAGTTTTACTAATATATTATGGTCGGGGTGAACTTGAAACTTGCCACCCAATAAGTAATCTCTAAATCTTCCTCTTCCAAACCTTATCGCGCAAAAGCCTTTTTGTCTATCCTGGTGCAACCTTTTCGAGCATTTGTGAGTGTTTTTAGAGCAATTTGAAATGCCATAAAAGCCTCATGGTGTTTGTGAAGCAAGATCGCCACATCTGTTATTTGCATCTGTTTCGATAGCAGTTTCGAGAGTTGGGTCAGATAATTTCAATAAATTGTTGCCTCTGAACGAGTTCTTAATCGTCTCGAAGCACGCTTGATGATGATCTTTATATAAAATATTTTTTTACTAAAGCAACCCATGACGTGAATACAATACTGTAATTTGGTTTGAACCTTCTGTAATAAGTACACAACCTCACGAAGCTGAACTTCTTTATCATTTGGGCCCCTAAAATTGTTTTTACTTTGTGTGGTTGAATAGCACAAATCCCAAATATTCTACGCTGTTGGTGAATTAATAACATTTCACATTGTTTATTTCAACCTCGGTCGGTGCCTTCTCAGACGGAAAGGACAGTTTCTAACACGTCTAGATGTTCGTCATGTGTCTAATACCCTACTACATCATCTATGCAGCCTATTGTTTTGATCGCGCTAGAAAACATTTAAAAATGGCATACTGGAAAATGTTCCTGGCTGAAAATATGCCCGAAGGTAAGTAACTATGTTGGAAAATCCTTTGAGTATGGATGTAAGTGTACTTTTGGGCTCCTCATCTGACGTGTGTTGCAAACATGCGTTTTGCAAATCAATATCAGAACATTCCCTAGCACGTTATCTCGAGTCGATCATTGGGTGTGGTAAGCGATTGTTTTCAGTGATTTGTTGATCGTTGATGCGTAAGTTAATGCGTAAGTTAATACGTAAGTTTACTTTTTCCATATAGCGTTAGAACTGGCACAACAGAACAAACCCACTCGGAATGATCCAATTTTGCATTATTCCAGAGATTTCCAAACTTGCGCGCTCTTCCTTAACATTCAGAAACTACTGAGCCCCGATAGCAGCGTTAGAAGACGAACTAGAGAAGCATCATTATTAGTCATGCGCACGCCGCACTGTTATAACACAGTGGCATGTCCCCATACCAATTGTGATGTCAGCATGCGTAACGAAGGCGGCTTTCGGTACGATGACGGACGCTTGTAGTTAGTTGGTGGTGCATTAGACATGCACAGACTAGTAGGCCGGTTAGCATGATCCAACAAGGTAATTTGGAACCGGAGAAGCAGCCGGTAGCGAACAAACTAACCAAAGTGAACGAAAGATATTTGGACGCATGGAATTAAGACAGGGCTGGCAACAACAACTTATCGTAGGTCATGCATAGGACGGAAGAGATGCATAAACATGTGTGTACGTGTGACAAATATGTGAGCAGCCGGGAGGGCCTAGGAGCAGTCAGTGTTGACTCGACTAGGGCCCCGCTCGGATACTACCTCCCGTTTAGACCTGCCATTACGTTCATTTTCTTAACCTGCTTGATTTACGCCCAAACCTAAATCATTTGTGCCGAATCTTGTATAAAGTGTATACAAATATATTATAAAATAAGCCCATTTGAGTTTGAGTGAAAGTCCTCGACCTACAATGTCATATGATATAACACACACATCCCACAGAAAAAAAAACATCAAAACGTCAACGTACACCTAGCTAATCACGGTCGCGAAGGATATCTATTCCACGCAGAAGTCAGCTGCGGATTCTCAGTATCTTTCATCAAGAGCAATGGACTAGTGCATCTAACATGTCCAAGCGGCTTCGTCAACCATTTCTACTGATCATATCACCGCCAACCGTTTTACTACCCCTAGCACAGCATCCAGAGCTTAGTACGATGAATTCTCAATACCACCTTCGACTCATTCATGATGTGATCATTGCAAATGATTTATCTGAACAACAGATCATACAGTACAAGTCTAATCTTTTACATATGGACACATGGAAACCGCTGATGCCGTAGCGTTTCCACAGCAATTGCTGGTGTTGCCAGTGTTGAAGATATGGCTGCTATTGTAGAGGTAGTTCCAACGAAAACAGTGGGTTCTGCTAGTGTTGTAACAGTGATTGTGGCAGTGTTATTGAGGTTGTTTGTGTCTCAATTCCCTGCAATACAGTGGTAGCAGCGAATGTATGCGCTTATTTTGTCACAGGTTGGTTTCAACGTGTCGCTTCGCAATTTGTGGTCAATCATGAGAAAAACATCACATCTCTGATATTAGGTTGATGTAAAACATTCTCTCAATCACTATTATTAAGTAAATTAGTGAACAGGTAATTAGATCCTAATGGAAGGTAAAGTTCACGATATAATTTGGAAAATAAATATAAAATTTTAATGTATTGTCGTATTATGACTTTGGCTAATTTTGCTTGAATAATTATTGTTCCATCTTTGATCATATAATCGAACGGAATCAATATGCTCACTTTATTCGCTCCTTGACCTATGAAGATAGTCCTGATATTTATTAGAATCTACACTGTAGACGAATTATTCAGCTACTAAAAATGGACAACATCTTCCCTTACTGGTGGTCGTTATCAATTGAACAACGGACATGGCGAATATTATTGTTGGCTGATCGAAGACAATTTCGTGGATTTTATTATCGTGATAAATGACAACCTCGAACGCTCATTGACAAATTTGGTATTACAGAAATTGGATGCATCACAGCATCCATTTGCACAGTTGTAAATGATTGAATGATTTCGAACTGATTCGTGAAATAAAGTTTTATTTTGTTGGGTTAGCACGAAAACATATCCATCGCAACCAACAATTAACTTTACTAGTGATTTATAAATATTTAAAAATTAATATTAATCATGTATACGATTTGATTTTGAAAATTCAAGATCACTGAACAGAGACAACTAAAACAATTTGATAGGTTACACGGAAATTTTTGTTCACCCCAGTGCATTTTACACATTCGGTATATGTGTCTTTGTAATTGAAGGAGACTTCGATGAAGACCGTGGTATGGTTGGATGGACGGAGGGCAGAGTGCATTGCATGTCAGAGGTATTTCCTTGTAATCATATAGACCATGGAATCATATAAATGTTTTTAAACTATAT
>SDVV010020937.1:0-13224 GCA_016164225.1 Gammarus roeselii | reverse complement strand
ATTGGAGTGATGCTTCAGCCTTCCTGATCAGCTGAGAGGGAACCATCTACTGGCTGTACTGTACGAGAGTCGTGGCATTGGAGTGATGCTTCAGCCTTCCTGATCAGCTGAGAGGGAACCATCTACTGGCTGTACTGTATGAGAGTCGTGGCATTGGAGTGATGCTTCAGCCTTCCTGATCAGCTGAGAGGGAACCATCTACTGGCTGTACTGTATGAGAGTCGTGGCATTAGAGTGATGCTTCAGCCTTACTGATCAGCTGAGAGGCCACATTTATCGGCGTATTATCTCCGGTTCTTCGGCATTGATTACACGTGTGTCAACTACAAAACAGCTTCGGCAGGAATACCACGCAAGGCCGATGTTGTTAACAAACAAGCAGAATCTATGTATAGTCGACAAGATGTTGATAAATGAGGACTGGGCGCGGTAGAAAACTGAGCTTTTGATCATATCAACATGACTCGCTTGCCCTAAACCTAATGCATGTTTCAGTCGCTTGATTCGGACAGCACTAAAAAGATTGAATGGGTCGATAGTAACGTCATCAATGTCGACGGTGGACAAGTAGGCTGACTTCTCAACAGTTTGTCATGTATAACAGGTTACTTTTGGCATCGATGATCAACGTAACCGCCCCTTAACGAGGAACAATTGTCAGGTATCGAACTAACCTGGAATTGTGTATTTATTGACTAAAGATTTGCGATATGTACAATTTCACCTTGTTTCGTAGGTAATACTTGAATACAAGTAACATCGTCTTATGAAAGTCAAAATGAAAAATTAGCGAGGGAAAACTCTGAGTAAAAATTCGTTTTTTTTTCCGATATCATACCTAGACAACCGCTTCTAGTCAGCAACACGTCTGGAAGACAATACCAATACGGCACTTCTCCTCGATTCAGCCAAACAACAGACAACCGCTTCTAGTCAGAAACACGTCTGGAAGACAATACCAATACGGCACTTCTCCTCGATTCAGCCAAACAACAGACAACCGCTTCTAGTCAGAAACACGTCTGGAAGACAATACCAATACGGCACTTCTCCTCGATTCAGCCAAACAACAGACAACCGCTTCTAGTCAGAAACACGTCTGGAAGACAATACCAATACGGCACTTCTCCTCGATCCAGCCAAACAACAGACAACGGCTTCTCGTCAGCAACACATCTGAAAGAGAATACCAAAACGGCACTCCTCCTCGATCCAGCCAAACAACAGACAACTGCTTCTCGTCAACAAGCCCAAAAAGTGAAAGGAAAGCAGACTAACCCGGGGCATGTCACTTCAAAGCAAACAATTCCAGACTATCCCGCAATATCTGTCCGGCGAGCAGCTCTGCCTCTGCCCAGCAGACCAGGAGGTTGAATTAGGGTGGAACTTTTTATTAAAGCGAAACTTCGCCGTTTGTTTTTGTTTTGGTTGTGGCAGCCCCGGAAAACAAGTTAGGAGACTAAGTTGCACGGCGGCTGTCGCCTTAGGGGAGTTTCAGGGTGTTTTTTAGGGGGCAGTCAAAGGGCGTGGGAAGCGGCGGTCAGTTCCGTTCATAGGATCCACGACATCCATTGAACCTGAACCTCGTACATAGTTCTCTTTCTCGGTTAGAAACCGATTGAAAGACTGAATGTAACTGTCGTGTTCAATTTTAGTTCGGGTTTACAACATTGAGTGCAGACTTCCCGTTTGTCACGCCTTCCCGACGAACCAATTATTCTATGCGACCTACGCGGCATCATCATCAGTGCGTCAATCTGGTCGAGTGGGTGGCGTGTCAGCCTCTCCTCGCAAGAGACTACTATGGGAAGCTGAAGATTGTGGGTTCGAGGCTGCCTGACTCGAATGAGATAATCAGGTGTTTTCCAATCGGTCAAATGACGGCTCATAATGGCGTAAATTAAAAGGCCTGCCAGCATAGTAAGCTGAGGGGGGAAGAGTCGCAATCGATGTGTGCTCAAGGAAAGTGCTACGCCCGTCCATGATCTTGCAAGGGTCCCAAACACGCTGCTTCACCTAAATCCCCGTAAATGACTGCACAAATTGGGTCGTACGCTGAAGTATGCACTACGGAAGTGGGGAGGATGTGGGAGGAAGGTGTTTACAAGTGTTTCAAAGTGCCAGAAGACAATAGGCCTAACAGACCAAACAATGTGGCTTTTTTAGTGAGCTATTGCTATTGGAATTTGTAATATAAATAAGAGATTTCTCAGCAAAGCAAACCATTGCAGTAGTTTAGTAAGGACGCCTTCAAACCAACATTGCCAAGAGCTTCAACCACCACACCCAATCTTGATAAGAGATTTCTCAGCAAAGCAAAGCAAACCATCGCAGTAGTTTAGTAAGGACGCCTTCAAACCAACATCGCCAACAGCTTTAGCAATCACCACACCCAATCTTTAAAAAGAGATTTCTCAGCAAAGCAAACCATAGCAGTAGTTTAGTGAGGAAGCTTTCAAACCAACATTGCCAACAGCTTCAACAATCACCACACCAAATCTTGAGAAGGACGAGGACTTGTGTCAAAAGGAGGCATGTAGTCAATAGCTAGCTACATCTCGTCTTGCCCTGCCTACTATGGTTGGTCAACGCTTTCCTTTAATCTGGAGGATAACAGGGTTAGGCTGGTATAGAGGGAGGAGGTGTCCAGTAACCCAGCCACAAACGAGCCTAGTCCTCGCCGAGGTTCCAGCCCAAGAGGAAGGCCCTGCAGTAGGGTACGCTAGCCACTCTGCCACCGAGGTCTCCCTACAAGCCAGTCATAGTAAATAAAGCCACTGTACGGTCATAGTGGCGCACTCAACAACAACACGCCGCGCTAAGCCCTTCCCATGGAGATAAGAGAAGATCATAGTCCAAACGTTTTGTTTGAATGGGCTATTAGGTAGCTCTTATCTTTAACGCCGGATGCAGGGCACAGAGATAACGTATAGCTGCTGCGACCACACAACTGAATTGTTCAAGTCGGAAGACAGGCAAAAACATAGTCAAATTGGTCCAACGACATTGAAGAAGTTGTCACCACCTTTGAACACTGATAGCAGTCATGTTTGGCAGAGGAGAGTCAAGACGTTGTCATCGTGACGTATTATCTCAAGTTGGCTGACAACGGTGCCACTGGAGCAAGGGCAGCAGTACGACTCTTCTCGTAGAGGAGGTCACCCGCGAGGATATTCAACGATGGTGCCACAATTGGTAATTTGAGCGATGTTCCGGATACACGAAGGACAGTTCCTGCAACACAGTCTGTTGATAGACAGACACCTACGCTGAGGACAGTTCCTGCAACACAATCTGTTGATAAACATGCACGTACCCAGAGACTCGCCCTACAGCAGCATGCGTGCGCTGCACAGACCCACCCTACAGCGGCATACGTGCGCTGCACAGACCCGCCCTACAGCGGCATGCGTGCGCTGCAGAGACCCGCCCTACAGCGGCATGCGTGCGCTGCAGAGACTCGCCCTACAGCAGCATGCGTGCGCTGCAGACACCCGCCCTACAGCAGCATACGTACGCTGCAGAGACCCGCCCTACAGCGGCATACGTGCGCTGCAGAGACTCGCCCTACAGCAGCATGCGTGCGCTGCAGAGACCCGCCCTACAGCAGCATGCGTGAGCTGCAGAGACCTGCCCTGTAGCGGCATGCGTACGCTGCAGGCCATGCATAACATTATAAGAGGAAATACGACCTGCGGTATGCGTACGATACAGACCATGTATGGCCTTATAAGAGGAAATACGACCTGTGGTAGGCGTACGATACAGACCATGCATGGCCTTACAAGAGGAAATACGACCTGTGGTATGCGTACGATAAAGACCATGCATGGCCTTATAAGAGGAAATACGATCTGTGGTAGGCGTACGATAGAGACCATGCATGGCCTTACAAGAGGAAATACGACCTGCGGTATGCGTGCGCTGCAGACCATGCATGGTTTTATAAGAGAAAATACGACCTGCGGTATGCGTGCGCTGCAGACCATGCATGGTTTTATAAGCGGAAATACGACCTGTGGTAGGCGTACGATAGAGACCATGCATGGCCTTACAAGAGGAAATACGACCTGCGGTATGCGTACGATACAGACCATGCATGGTTTTATAAGAGGAAATACGACCTGTGGTAGGCGTACGATACAGACCATGCATGCCTTATAAGACGGAATACGACCTGCGGTATGCGTGCGCTGCAGACCATGCATGGTTTTATAAGAGGAAATACGACCTGTGGTAGGCGTACGATACAGGCCGTGGTCTTATCAGAGATGATCCGAAAATTGTTCAAATAGTCTTTCCACACGTCATTAAAGCAATACTGTAGATATACTAACATAATTAAATCAGACACTTCAGTGGTAAAGGAGTATAAATAGACATTGTGCTGGTGATAAATGCAGCCGAAAACATATTGCGGCAATAGCACAAAAAAAATATCAATAAAGTGAGACATATACTTGATGGTAGAAGCGTTTAAAAAGACTTAGCACTAAGAGCAGCCACTCGTCTCCATCGGGTTTCAAATTCCTACTTCAGCAGCCTCCTCACGTAGTACTCGGACCAACTCACGCACCAACACACGGATCGACTCATTGAGGGTCGTTTGGAGGCGGGGCGCTGACCGGGACAATACGGCCCCGCCCGTATGACAAGCAGCCCGTCTATCGACGGCCGGCTGCTAGGGCACATCCCCCTACATTGTAGATAACATAAGAGGAGATGCTAACTTAGACATAAGTGGTCATGCGCACAAAATCATGAGTTGTAGATCATGAATACCCATCATTGGTAGGCTTTACATAATTTATGTTACTGTAGCCGTGGCCCATTAACTTGTTTGTAGCCGTGGGCCATCGACAACTCGTCTGTAGCCGTGGTCCATCAACAACCAGTCTGTAGCCGTGGCCCATTAACCCGTCTGTAGCCATGGCCCATCGACAACTCGTCTGTAGCCGTGGCCCATTAACCCGTCTGCAACCGTGTCCCATCAACAACCCGTCTGTAGCCGTGGCATATTAACCCGTCTGTAACCGTGGCCCATTAACCCGTCTGTAACCGTGGCCCATTAACCCGTCTGTAGCCGTGGCCCATTAACCCGTCTGTAGCCGTGGCCCATTAACCCGTCTGTAGCCGTGTCCCATTAACCCGTCTGTAGCCGTGGCCCATTAACCCGTCTGTAGCCGTGGCCCATTAACAACTTCGCTCCACCGGGGCTCTCAACGCGAAGTCGTCGCACGAATATACCCAGGGCCCCTGCGGGCGTCTAACGATGTATAATTAAACTAATACAAAATTTATCATCATGAAAAAAGGGCACAAATAAATATTGGAGCCCATAGAGGAAGAAATACTAAAATGAAGCGTTAATGATCTACAAAAGCATAATATTAAGCCGCATAATGCTTCAAGTCGTCACCCGCAAGTGTCGAACATGCTATTAGTGACTAAGAAAGATAAAGTCCATTCGCAATAGTGGTTCCCCGAAGATGAAGAAAATCATCGAGCGAAAGGCTGAATAAAGGGGGCACTTGCCTACCGGATGACTAAAGGGGGCACTTGCCTACCAGATGTCTCAAGAGGGCACTTGCCCACCGGATGAATAAAGGGGGCACTTGCCTACCGAATGACTAAAGGGGCACTTGCACACCGGACCCGATGAATAAAGGGGGCAATTGCACACCGGACCCGATGAATAAAGGGGGCACTTGCACACCGAATGACTAAAGGGGGCACTTGCCTACCGGATGAATAAAGGGGGCACTTGCCGACCGGATGAATAAAGGGAGCACTTGCACACCGGATGAATAAAGGGGACACTTGCACACTGGATGACTAAAGGGGGCACTTGCACACCGGATGAAAAAAATGGGGCACTTGCACAGCGGATGATTAAAGGGGGCACTTGCACACCGGACCCGATGAACAAAGAGGGCACTTGCACACCGAATGACTAAAGGGGGCACTTACCTACCGGATGAATAAAGAGGGCACTTGCCGACCGGATGAATAAAGGGAGCACTTGCACACCGGATGAATAAAGGGGGCACTTGCACACTGGATGACTAAAGGGGGCACTTGCACACCGGATGAAAAAAATGGGGCACTTGCACACCGCATGATTAAAGGGGGCACTTGCACAGCGGATGATTAAAGGGGGCACGTGCACACCGGATCAACAGCTTGGTTTAATTGCTATCAGAATTACCAAATGAACAGCTGTGGGTTAGGTGGCAGCTACGCTGTGACCGGCTCTGTGAACAGCCGCGGGTAAGGTGGCAGCTACGCTGCGACCGGCTCTAGGAACAGCCGTGGGTTAGGTGGCAGCTACGCTGCGACCGGCTCTAGGAACAGAAGTGGGTTAGGTGGCAGCTACGCTGCGACCGGCTCTAGGAACAGCCGTGGGTTAGGTGGCAGCTACGCTGCGACCGGCTCTAGGAACAGCCGTGGGTTAGGTGGCAGCTACGCTGCGACCGGCTCTAGGAACAGCCGTGGGTTAGGTGGCAGCTACGCTGCGACCGGCTCTAGGAACAGCCGTGGGTTAGGTGGCAGCTACGCTGTGACCGGCTCTATGAACAGCCGTGGGTTAGGTGGCAGCTACGCTGCGACCGGCTTTCTAGAGCTAAGTTCCTTCAAGTACGAAGTATAATTTCAACATTCAAGATCGAAATGGTGTCCAGGATACAAAAGCAAAGGCGATGTGATGCCATGGTATTAATAGGTTTACGTGAACCACGGCCTCCTCTTAACCTAGCAATAGTAATAATTATTATTATTATTAATGTTAAATCATTCATTTCCATTGGTCTGGCATTGGGTTTTTAATTATCAAATATAACACAGGGAATGTTATTATCAAATACACCATTTCAATAAGCGAACCTCCCTCCATTCTCCGGGCCGTATCATAGCACGCTCCAGCGCAACTTCCAGCACGTCATACAAGCCACGCTCACTTCACCTGCTGTCAGTCTCTGCCCGTCCAACCAAACTACCATCTACAGCTACCGTCAGCTCGCTCGTACCGACTGTCCGTCAAGTTCTCTCTTAAGTTTCTGTGCGTCAGGCACAGAGGAATTGCGAGCCCAACACATGTACATACACACATGCGCACTTGGGTGCATGAACACATGCGTCAGGCACAGAGGAATTGCGAGCCCAACACATGTACATACACACATGCGCACTTGGGTGCATGGACACATGCGTCAGGCACAGAGGAATTGCGAGCCCAACGCATACACATGCGCACTTGGGTGCATGAGCACATGCGTCAGGCACAGAGGAATTGCGAGCCCAACACATGTACATACACACATGCGCACTTGGGTGCATAAACACATGCGTCAGGCACAGAGGAATTGCGAGCCCAACACATGTACATACACACATGCGCACGTGGGTGCATAAGCCCAGCCAAAACTGAGTATGCCGGACAAGCGTCAACATCAGAGCTAACAGATGCACCGCAGCGCTGACTCAGCACCTTGGCCTCTATGAACATTGGATCCCTATAATATTCTGGAATGGGTAATGTCGGTGCAAGTAGGTAGAAAAAAAATAATCTAATGACGCACGAGCAAGACGCACATAGTTGGAAACGCGTCAGCATCCGCCAGCAACTCTTGCTATGAACTGCACCACAACCTGTCGTTCTCAGGAGCGAAAACAGTACTCGATGTGGGGACGATATACTCACTAATAAAAACACTTTCATGCTTGTTCGGATCAAAGTTTCAACCCGTTGAAATGATCTATTTCAATTGACCCGGAAAGCCTCTTCCTAAAAAGAGTCTGATCATACAAGCCACATGTAGGAGGAGGAGGCCTTCACTGTTCTCCCGTACAATCTGGATTAAACGCCATGGAAACTTACACAGCACCCACGACGCGTACACACACACAGGATCCCACGCACACATACACCAGTCCCGACCAACCGCCCTCAACTAAAAACGCCCAGACATAGTAGCACCATAGAAGGGAGGGATCGGGAGGGTAGGGGGAGGTAGCTCTCAAGCACAATTATCGATCTGAACGTCCGTCTGCCCCTCCGTTAGGGCTTCTGTGAGTGCGATGTCCGTCCGTGTTGGTTCGATGATGACACTGGAGAGGTGCGTTGAAGCGGCCAAAAAGACACGGCTACTGCTGCCTGTACGTTCAAAGCCTGGGCTAGTTGTGGCTGTTGGGCAAATTGGGGTGCTAGTTTACAGCAAATACTACTATACAGTATTACTAGAATGGCCTCTTCAGCCCGTGTTAGGCCTACAACTGCACTAAGATCGTGATCTCTAGAGGCTGTTGTACAAGGCCTGAGACAACATTAACCACCACGAGTTCGCGCCAGAGTCGTCAGCCCGTGTTGGGCCTACAACTGCACTATGTTCATGATCTGTAGAGGCTGTTGTGCAAGGCCTGAGACGACATTGACACCAAACAACATGAATTCGTGCCAGATTCGTTAAATAATTCTTATGAAACAGGGAATTCATCAAGTCATTTGATGACAAATAAAGTAAATTCTACAAGACATCAATGACTGGTCAACAAACAAAGTATATTCAACAATATATTGATGAATGGTTAACAAACAAAGTAAATTCAACAAAACATTGATGCCTGGTCAACAAACAAACTAAATTCAACAAGACATCAATGACTGGTGAACAAACAAAGTAAATTCAACAAGACATTGACGTCTGTTCAACAAACGGAAGTAAATTCGACAAAACATTTGATGACTGGGTTAACGTACAAAGAGAATTCGACAAGACATTTGATGACTGGGTTAACGTACGTCAAAGAGAATTCAACAAAACATTTGATGACTGGGTTAACGTACACAGAGAATTCGACAAGACATTTGATGACTGGGTTAACGTACGTCAAAGAGAATTCAACAAAACATTTGATGACTGGGTTAACGTACAAAGAGATATCGACAAGACATTTGATGACTGGGTTAACGTACGTCAAAGAGAATTCAACAAAACATTTGATGACTGGGTTAACGTACAAAGAGAATTCGACAAGACATTGGATGACTGGTTAACAAACAAAGAGAATTCATCAAGCTCTTTGGTGATTGCGTCAACAAACAAAGATACATCATGACTGGGTCAACAAACAAAGATACATCATGACTGGGTCAACAAACAAAGATACATCATGACTGGGTCAACAAACTAAAATTATTCGACGATAAAACTCGAATGGTCAGTCCCGGAATATTCAAGGGTCTCTATTTCCACCACTACCAGTTTTATTTACGACAGTTCGATCAACAAGACTCACGTCTTGAATGCCTCGTCTGACGCCCACCTTTTTAGGGACAGTTCGATCAACAAGACTGTCACGTCTTCAATGCCTCGTCTAGCGCCTACCTATCAAGGACAGTTTGATCAACAAGACTGTCACGTCTTGAATGCCTCGTCTAACGCCTACCCATCAAGGACAGTTTGATCGACAAGACTGTCACGTCTTAAATACTTCGTCTAACGTCTACCTATCGAGGACAGTTTGATCGACAGGACTGTCGCGAATTGAATGCCTCGTCTAGCGCCTACCTATTAAGAACAGTTTGATCAACAAGACAGTCACGTCCTGAATTCCTAGTCTAGAATGCTGTCAAAATTGCATTCACGCCAACGCTGCTTACCTAATAAATGTCCTCTCGACAACGCATCCAGACTGTGAATTGAGACGAGGCGCAACAAAAGAAGACGAGGCGCAACAAAAGAAGACGAGGCTTCAGCGAGCCATATTGGGCTGATTCAATGAAGAGTAAAAACACGCTAGAATAGGAAAATACCTGAAATTGAATTCCAGCCAGGGGAATAATACAGTATCTACATATACCTGTATGTTACCGGTGTCCGATTTCTCCAAGGAAGTTCCGGACAACGATAGGGTGAAATGTATCTAGACTGTACTCGGACTATCACTGATTTAACACGGCATATGCAGCGAAGGGCAATACATATGAGTCTTTCGTTACACGGCATATGCAGCGAAGGGCAATACATATGAGTCTTTCGATACACGGCATATGCAGCGAAGGGCAATACATATGAGTCTTTCGTTACACGGCATATGCAGCGAAGGGCAATACATACGAGTGTTTCGTAACACGGCATCTGCAGTGAAGGGCAATACATACGAGTGCTTCGTAACACGGCATCTGCAGTGAAGGGCAATACATAAGTCTTTAGTTACACGACATATGCAGTGAAGGGCAATACATACGAGTCTTTCGTTACACGACATATGCTGTGCAGGGCAATACATACGAGTCTTTCGTTACACGGCATATGCAGCGAAGGGCAATACATATGAGTCTTTCGTTACACGGCATATGCAGCGAAGGGCAATGCATATGAGTCTTTCGTTACACGACATATGCAGTGAAGGGCAATACATACGAGTCTTTCGTTACACGACATATGCTGTGCAGGGCAATACATACGAGTCTTTCGTTACACGGCATATGCAGCGAAGGGCAATACATACGAGTGTTTCGTAACACGGCATCTGCAGTGAAGGGCAATACATAAGTCTTTAGTTACACGACATATGCAGTGAAGGGCAATACATACGAGTCTTTCGTAACACGGCATATGCAGTGAAGGGCAATACATACGAGTCTTTCGTTACACGACATATGCTGTGAAGATCAATACATACGAGTCTTTCGTAACACGGCATATGCAGTGAAGGGCAATACATACGAGTGTATCGTAACACGGCATCTGCAGTGGAGGGCAATACATACGAGTCTTTCGTAACACGGCATATGCAGGGCAGGGCAATACATACGAGTCTTTCGGTACACACATCCGGAGGAACAACAAAGTTAAAACATTGGTGACGAATACTGCGAAAAACGAGGCTAGAAATGCCGTTTTCCTTGCTGTATGATGTTAACAGCTACCAGCAATGTTGCATACATAATTAGTAAACTGCAAGTTGATCGACGTGAACAAAAAGTCAAGGTATAATATTTCGGAATGACATGCTGCAATCAAACCATTCTATCATTTCAATTCTGTTAATTCCATATATTCTGTTAAGGCCGGTTCGTTATCATCTTAAAATACGTTTTCTACTCACCCATTGGAACAAAACCAAGACTCGGCACCTGACAGAAATAACAGCTAGGCTGTGCACTAAACAATATTCGGTCTGAACACATTTATTGGTATACACATCGCTCTTGAAAATGAACTTAGATGAAGATGTCAAAAATAGTTAACAAAATCAGAGCGTGAAGAAAAACACACGCTCTCCTTATAATAAAACACGACTTCTTCTATTCCGCCATTGGAGGGCCGACCTTGGCGCGGTTTCAGACAGACCGACATGTGAAGAAGAGGATGGCGGACGAATAATGAAGATGAAACAGAGTGTTATCGAAGCACTGGATTGCATAGTTTATGGGTGTAAAGAAATCATTGTTCCCAAGTAATTCATTAGAACTACGAACACGAAAGCCTTGTAGGCAGCCATTCCTATTCCACTTTTGGAATGGTATAAACAACGACAATATGCACAGAGCGACTAACTCTCTCTTGCTGTGGTATTTCATGCTTTATTGCCCTGGTATATTGCATGAAAGTATTAAAGCCTCGTATTTCTCTATCAACACAGAGTACAGCATTAATGCATTTAAGAAGTACCGTCTCCATCACAGTCTTGAGAGTCGCCTTACGGTACCCGTTCCTTCCTTTACATCGTTCGCGTCAAATTTTCCTAGCCGGAGGCTAGGCTCCTAGCCTCCTAGCCGGAGGCTAGGAGCCTCCAGGTCGGAGGCTTAAGCCTGTTTAGGTGAAAGGAGTTCAGTCAATTTAAATGCTGAAAAGCTGCCTGTACAGGTCAACTTCACTGCGTATAGCAGTATCTGTTCGCCGATGATGTCACCATAGATGTTTTATGTGTAAGTAAGCTTGTGATGTCTGTAACCCGGTACAAAAAAAAAAATTGGTCGCCTTACTTTATCCAGCGGCCTGTTAATGTCTCCTTCCGTCCAGGTCCCCTGCCCAGCACTCGAGCACATCAAGTCTGAAGTGAGATCGCAGGAGGTGGAGCCAGAGGCAGAAGGTAGCCAGGAGGGACTTGTAGTTTCACCGGACCCAACTGCTCACAAGGTGCTGCATATCACACCAAAACCCAATTTCGACGCAAGTGATCCCCACAAATGGAGGCAGTCCATTTAGCAAACAAACTAATGGCGGTATCGCCATGATGCCGATGGCGTGAAAAATCGCCCCGCAATGACGCTCTTTTCAATCAATTGGCGTGCAATGATTGCCGGGCTGACATTATAGAGCTTTCACCACGGCAGTTGCCCCAACACCGATTGCCCAATGTCAGTGAACTTTTATTGAAGTAAGATAAGAAAATCCTGATGTAGTTATAGGTTTCAGTGCCCTGGTTTGGCCAAGGCCATTGACTCAACCACCACTCTACAGGTTAGGTGAGACGTGTTCCAGGTTACTCTGAAAGTGCGGCCAATACCAATAGAACTTTATTGAAGAAACAACCTATATTTTTCCACTATATATCCAAGTGAGTAGGTATTGAAAGTGTTCGCGGTTACAAACGAAGATAATTCATTGATTCAAAATTATTTTTCTTAAAGGTCGAAATAACAACGAAGAGGTATCGTGCATGATTTTCGAGTATCTCACTCTAGACCTGTGTTGCGGTTTACACTTGGCAAACACACTAAGCCCGCCGTCGCACACGGACCGTGACTAGCTGTGTCATCAGTCTCATCGTTGCTTAGTAACAGTTAGAAAGTACACCTTTTCCCACCCCGTCTGGCTGTACTAGACCACACGGCGCCCCAAGCAGCCCCAACACACGGCGGAAACCTAGATCCTAGGAACTAAACACAACCGCAACAAAAGCAGCCCATCGTTGCGTCCATTGATATATGGCATACTTACGGACGCCATCGTGTGAAAAAACAATTCATAGGTGGGTTGTGAGTGTTGCTGCTGCCAGCGCTTGCTGTGTTGCTGCTGCTAGCGCTTGCGGTGTTGCTGCTGCCAGCGCATGCGGTGTTGCTGCTGCCAGCGCTTGCGGTGTTGCTGCTGCCAGCGCTTGCGGTGTTGCTGCTGCCAGCGCTTGCGGTGTTGCTGCTGCCAGCGCTTGCTGTGTTGCTGCTGCCAGCGCTTGCTGTGTTGCTGCTGCCAGCGCTTGCGGTGTTGCTGCTGCCAGCGC
>SDVV010020936.1:0-13224 GCA_016164225.1 Gammarus roeselii | reverse complement strand
GATACAAGTGCATTAAAAAAATACATACGAGATAACGTTCGAACCCATACAAAAACCTATACAATAGTCAACGTAAATAACGTTAGAAGACATGTACACCAAAAACCTTATAACATTTTAAAGCGAGCCAATCCTACGCAAATACCATACAGTGGATGGTCATTTTTCCGGCAAGCCAATCTAGTACATTATCATATCCACTATCTACACTTAGACTAAGCAATAATTGCTAGCACGACAGCACAATAAGCCTAAATAATCTTATTGAAATCTTATAACTACAGTAAAACCATACTGAAAAATATACGAAATAATAAAAGCTCCACCATAAGGAAAAACTATCTTATAGAACAACAAGACATTGGAGATATCCTTCTACATCCAGACAAAAATGACCCAACAGGACGTGAACCCGATACACATTCCCAGCTTTAAAGCAATTTAGAAATACCTTGCAGTAAAAGATCAATTTTCTCAAGGAGCATTCTGAAAGAACATCAAAATTCTTTAGCAACAACTAAAAACTTACCAATCATTTCGAACACAGAGACAAAAACTAGTGTTTAGAAACCCAATATCATACAGTAAAAACACTACAGAGAATAAACAAACGAAATAAAATGCTGCTCGTTATAAAAAATTATATTCAAATTCTCTACCGATACCTATCCTACATTACAAAAGCATGAAATACGAAAAATCCTTTCACATCCATGCAAAATTCCATCCAATATCTGGAAGCAATTATCCTAAGAAGACGTGAAGACGTCAAACCAATTTTCCTTACCAAACTTGGAACAAATAAAGTGAACTAATCCTACACTAACATGACCAAACACCTTTAACAAACAGCTTAAACGTACCAAGTATCTAAATTTCTACAACAAATAAGCTGGAATAATTCTTCAAAAATCATATCCACACAGTAATACTAAACAGAGACATATAAATAATAAATAAAAAAAAACGGTAGCTATTGATCATTGATTATAATGTTGTAATCAATAATTTGTTGCATAATATAAGAACCGGCGGCATACTAGCGATGGGCTGCGACGAATTCAATTGAACTATTAATTACGGTAATCCAAATAGTGTACATGATAATGAAGTGTTATGTTTAATGTAAGATAAATTGAAAACCCATTGCTTGACGATGGAAATAAATGATTTAATAATAATAATAATAATATAATAATGATCCAGTCTAATTCTTCACCAATGCTTAAGTCAACTTTAATGAAGCAGCCATAGAAAATCCTGTCCCATAGCCAAAGTGAATAAGATAACACGCGTGAGATCGATATAAATAAATAGCTCTACCAAAAAATGAAGTGGAATAATGCTATGAAAACATCAGTCAGATTAATGAATAAAAATTCAAATTTTCAACCGATAACTAAACATACATTGGTAGCAAAGACATGCTTCCTTACCCATACAAAGTCTTGTCAAATATGACACGTAATTAATCTAACAAGACAGGAAACAGACAAAATTATTACCGCTATCAAAAAAATTAAATTAAATAGTACTCTGAAGATTATAATGCAACATTTAAAAACCCTACAGACAAGATACAAACCCAATAAAATGGCTCCACTAATAAAACAGAAATGCTATCAAATTCTCTGCCGATTCCTTAACATACATTAGTAACAAAAATATACGAGATATCCTTTCTTACCCATACAAAATTATATCCAATATTCAGCGTAACTTCTCTAAGTAGACGTGACCCGATGCAAATAACTACCTCATGCAACAAACAAAGTGAAATTATCCTACGAAAGACTTATTAGCAAAGTAAAAACACTACAGAGAACATACAAACCCTTCAAAAATGTTCCACTATAATAACATTATCCTTTAGAAGCTCTCTACCAACGCCTGTACCTACGTTAATAACCATGACATACGAAAATAACCCTCCGTATTCATACAAACAAATATCCGAAATCCAAAGTAAATAACCTAATAAGATGTGTAACCGATACAAATAACTAACTCCTACAACAAACAAACTGATATAATCATATCAAAAATGTATTCGCACAGTTATATTGCTACAGAAAACATACAAACCCTTAAAAAATCATATTCCACTAATAATAGAAATATTCATTCACATTGTCTACCGATGCCTAAACATTCGAATATTAGTAAGACTTCAAACCTGCTTTCGGCAAAGCGACTCGGACATACAATCAAAATGTCGCGAGCTAGCACTCGTAGAGCGATCAAAAAATAAGGTACGAAAGAGACCCAGACAAAACATCCAATAGCCATACAATATACCCTAACAATATCTAAACAATATTTACATACACAATATATCCATACAATAGGGCCCAACACTCCACTTCTGATCACAAGATAAGATGACGTCAACTCCGGCCGCGGATCTTTCACCCTCTGACCACCGTTTTCCAGAGGGGCAACTAACATTTGGGTAACTTTATGGAATGTTTCGTACACATATTTGCTGCTGACATAAGATGTTTCAGATTAGACGAAATAACTACGAACATTATCAAACACTGCAATCTTTAATTGGATTTGATGTTTCCATATTCCTGGACATCGAGGCGACCACCTGGTGAAGCAGCTTTGACATGTACCTGGATTTCTGAAGAATGGAAATTGATCGCTGGATTCGATCATGTTTACTGGTATGAAATATTCCATATAAGTAATAAATGACCATACACTTCTTTACTTTATTTGAAGCTAAAACTAAGTTTACATCCTACTTGATAGGCATGATTTAAAGAATGGTAACTTAGATCAGGAAAGTAACGAGAGAAATAGAGATGAGCATCGCGATGATAAAGAGTGGGGAACAAGTAGGGAGCCAGTAAGGGGTGGAGGTCTGGGGACCGGGTAAAGAGCGCAGTTACGATAGCTCATCAAAATCATGACGGGGATTAACGGGACCAAAAGTACCGTCATGAAAGCGAAGTACGGCGCGCTATCAAGCAAGACGCGTCAGTGAAGTAGAGGCACGAGACCAGGTAATACAAGGGTTAGTTAGAACATTACGAGGGCTGGTGAGGGTAGAGCGGGGAATTGATGTGGACAGAATGGAGAGAGGTAGGTTTGGAGAAAACAAAGCGGGGGTTTAAGAAGAACAGAGTGGGGGCTTGAGGAGGGCATAGTGATGGTTCTGGAAGAGCAGAGCAAAGGTTTAAAGAGAACAGAGCGGGGTTGGGGGAGAGCAGAGCGGGAATTGGCAAGCGAAGAGCGGAGTTTGAGTAGTGCAGAGCGAAGGTTTGGGAAAAGCAGTACGGTGGTTTGGGAAGAGCAGAGGAAAGGTTTGGGGTGAGCAGAGCCGAAATTTCGGTAGAGCAGCGCGAAGGTCTGAGGAGACCAGATCTAAAATTTAGGGAGAGCAGGGCGGGGGTTTTATTACAGCAGAGTGGAGGTTTGGGTAGAGCTCAATTGGCTGTGTGAGGAGAGCAGGGCAAGGAATTGATGAGAGAAAAGCAAATATTTGAGCAATGAAACCTGAGTATTGATGAGAGCTGAGCGGAGGTTTTTTGGGAGAGCAAAGCGGGGGTTTGGGAAAGTAGAGCGAGGGAACGGTAAAGCAGAGCTGAGGTTTCGGGAGAGCGGAGCAAAGGCTTAGGAAGAGCCAAGCGGATGTTTGGGAGTGCAGAGCGAGGGGTTAGGGAGAGCAAGGCTGGGTGTTTAGGGAGAGCAGAACGAGATTTAGGGTTGAGCCGAGTGAGGGTTTGGAGAGAACAGAACGGGGGATTTGTCAAGAGCTGAGTGGAGAGACGTGGGTTTGAATAGAGCAGAGCGGGGCTATGGAGAGAGCAGAGCGATGGCTTAGGGAGAGCAGAGCGAGGAAAGAGCAGGACAGGGAGTTAGGCTGAGCTGAGCTGCGTTTTGGGAGAGCAGCTATGGGGATTGGTGACAGCGGAGTGGAAAGACGTGGGTTAGGGGAGAGCAGAGTGGAGGTTTGAGTATAGCAGAGCGGGAGTGTAGGGAGATCATTGTAGAGGGACTTAGGCTTGTGATAAGCAGAGTTAGGAAACGTGGATTTTGAGAGCAAAGCAGGAAAAGATTGGACTTGCGGTAAGCAAAGCTGGGAGACCTGGGCTTGGCGAGAGCAAAATGGAGAGACCCCGGGTCTACAGGAGATCAGAGCTGGGCGAGGAATGTGTTTGGGAAAATCAGAGCGGGAAGACGCTGGTTGGGAAAAGAAGAGTGAGGAGACGTGGGTTTGAGGAGAACACGGTGGAGAGACGTGGGCTTGCGGAGAGCCGAGCGGAGAGAAGTGGGTTTGGCAGAATAGAGCAGCGACACGTGGGTTTGTGGAGACCAGATTCGAGAGACACGGATTTGAGGAAAGCAAAGCTAGATAATCGGTATTTGAGAAGACTTGAACAGGATGTTCCAACCGGGCTCTATGGCGCCGAGGGTCGAGAGTTGAGAGAGGAAGAACCGGAAGGTCTAATAGCTTCGATGTGAAATCTTTCAGAGGGATGGCCGGAGAGACGCGCATGAATAGGATCAATAAATGTTTGAGAGAGATGGCTGACGAAACGCGCATGAATGGGATCAATAAATGCTTGAGAGAGATGGCCGACGAAACGCGCATGAATGGGATCAATGAATGCTTGAGAGAGATGGCCGACGAAACGCGCATGAATAGGATCAAGAAATGTTCTAGAGGGATAGCCGGAGAGACGCGCATGAATAGGATCAAGGATGACAACGTTTGAATTAGAACGGGAATTATGGTAAAATTTGCGCACAAAGAAGGTTAACGTGTTCCGAGGGGGTTTCGACACATGATGAAAATGGATGATTTGAGTTTATTGAAAAATGTGATGGAAGCGGAGGTGAGTGGGTGCAGGCCTGAAGGCATACGGAAGTATGGGTGGATAGATAGCGTGACGCAGGCATTGGGGAAGATAGACGTCTGGAATAAGCAAAAGCGCGTTTAATGGATAGGCGTGCTCGTAGCATAAATGTGAATGCACGAGACTTGCCGTGATTCTGAAGAGCTTTCTCGCCCTTGACGTTGGGAAACATCAATGGCGGAGGCAGCGGAAAAGCGTGCAATGGATAGACGTGAGGATAAAATGATTGTGAATGGACGAGTTTTGACGCAGTTCTGATGCGTTTTCCCGCCCTTAACAGTCTCCTTAAGAAACGGTATGTGCGTGGGCGGAGGAGGGACTGGCAACTATGAGGCAGCGGTGGTTAACCAGTGTAAGCTTTGGGGCCCTGATGCTGACACGAACTTTAGACCTGACGTCAAACCCGAATTGTGTTATGCAAGAGCATGAGATAAGTGTGAGGTTGTGCCCTGCTGTCGGCATTTTTTAGGGAATCCAGCCTTGCCTGTTTTTGTATCCGTTTCTGATCGAATCTGAATATCTTTTTATCGATTTCATGTACATCGGTACTGAAGGAAATAAAGAAACAAATGTCATTTGTTGAATCCCATTCAAATCATCTTCATATTTCCAAATGCGTTTAAACATGCAGAAATATCTTATCAATAAAACCAACTTTTGGAGAAAACAATGATGTATTTTATTCGATATGTTACGTTCATCTTTAAATCTCTTTCTACTCATCAGTCATGTCAATGCTCCATCACTCCAAGCAAGCTAAATAGAAATATTTAAAAATATAAACCAGGACTGAGTGCATAGCTTTAGGTCTTTAATAGTGCTACTTTTCTCTGTGATGATGAGCGTCATGTGTGACGTACGTGAGGAGCAAGGGAGGAAAATAGGTTAGTAGCCATTCGACGATTCAACAATATAAGTATGTGAAGAAACCAGAAAGCACTTGAATAACGCCTGAGGAAGGAGAGGAATAAAGTTTGATGTACTATTGAATCGCCTACAGTCAGCACTAGACCTTTGATCATAGAATATCAATGATTCCTAATGTTCATGCAGCCGCGATGGAACAGCACCTCCCCGTTTGATCAAGCCAAAATGAATCACCAAGCCCTAATACGATCGTGAAATGATAGCCCCGAGACCGTCCAATTAGCGATGTTAAGCCAGGTGGAAGGAGTACAAGAGGAACTCCAATTACCAGTGAAATGGAAAGGCTCCTCGAAGGCGACGATTGCTCTCATTTGTAAGCTTCTGCCGCTGGAGACGCCATCGGCACTAATTGCTCAGACCTCGGTTGCTTATGCAAAATAATTTCAACAGGAATGGCCAAGTTTTGGAAACTAGGTTCTGCGAGTTGACAGTTTGCTGTGGAGTCGTGCAGAATGATGGGCAAGACCTGCGAACTGGCTTCGCACGAGTTGATAGCTTGCTGTTTACAAGTTTTTACAAGTGTAAGAAGACAGCAAGAGGACTTTTGGCTCAAATAGGTTGCCTTTTCATAGAAGAGGATAAGTTCTGAAATAGAGCGTCTAGGAGCGTCTCATGTGCCTTTTCTGTTTTTAAAACAACAAGAAAGGGAATGGTTTCGCTATTTAACGGCGATTCATGTAGAATTTATCGAGACGTGACTTAAACGTTTTGATTGTAGTGCTGTTTACAACCTCCGCTGGAAGTTTGTTCCATTTTTCGATAACTCAAGACGTAAAAAATTTGCGCGTGATGTCGATTGTAAACTCTCCCCAACGACCTCGAACCCATTATTCCTAATCCATCCTCTCACAGCTAGACTAATCTTCCACACGTCGATCATGTAACCTCTGGCTCGACGCTTCTCTAATGAATTAAGATTGAGTTTACGTAGGCTGTCTTCGTACGATTTATTGCGCATCGAATGGATGAGTGTGGTAGCTCTACGTTGAATCTTCTAATTTAATAACGTCTTTTCTAAGATGTGGAGACTAGAATCGAACGGAATAGTAGAGATGTGGTCTAACAAATGCATTGTATAACTTGAGAATACCGTGTCTGCTTTTGTATGAGATAGTGCGGGATGTCCAACCTAGCATTTTGTTGCCATTTTTGGCAGCATCGTAACATTGCCTGCTGCCTTTTCAGTCATTACTAATGATGGCTACCTGAATCTCTCTCTTCGGTGACAGGAATCAGTTTCTTTCCGGACATTGAGTATTCATGCTTGGAGTTATGAGGACCTATGCGCATAATTTTACATTACATTGTCTCTATTAAATTGCATTTGCCATTTTTTTGACCAGTTAACAATTTTGTTCAAGTATAATTGGTGTTGCCAACACTCTAGTTCGGTTTGCACTCTTCCTCCTATCATAGTATTGTCTGCAAACTTAGCATGTTTCTATCGAGATCGCTCATGAATATTTTGAAGAGGACTGGACATAACAGGGATCCTTGAGTCACGCTGTTTGTAACGTTACTTCACGGGGGGAAAGCACCGTTAAGTTCAACGCGCTGCCGTCTGTCCGTAAGCAAACATTTTATCCAGTTACTAAGCTCGCCTCGAATGCCTATGCTGTGAAATTTACTAATTAGGCGCTTGTGGGGGACCATATCAAAGGCCTTTTGAAAGTCAAGTAAATGATGTCGATTGGAGATTTTGTGCCGTGAATTTCAATTATATTCTTGACAAAAATAGCAGGTTCGTAAGACATGAACGATCGTGTCTAAAGCTATGCTGAGAGTCGCCCATAAACTTGTTTGATTATAATAATTCCCTAATTTTATCAGTAATTGAACTATCCATCAATTTGCCAATGTATGGTGTGAGGCTAATTGGTCGGTAAATGCCAGGACACTTTTTGTCTCCTTTCCTAATATTGGAGTGACGTTGGCCTCTTTCCATCAAGAAGGGCAAGTGCCATTTGTTAGAGATTGGGTGGAAAATGTTTTTATAAAAGTTCAGCGATTTCGTTTTTAGTCTCTTTCAGAATTCTGGGATGAAATTTGTGATTTTGAGACTTTCAATTATGTATCTAACAACTTCGTGGGGGGAAAAGTTCACTGTTCTGAGGGCTTCAATTCGTTTTTACACGATGATATCCTCAGGATTTGGAATATCCTGATTCTCTAACGCAAATACAGAACAGAAGTATTGATTAATTAGGACACTCATTTTAGTGTCGTTCGTTTCTAGCTCACCAACATTGTTCTCAAGAGGACAAATTTAAGATCTTGAATTTTTTTTTGCTCGAAATATAACAAAAAAAAATGTTTTGAATCAGTTTTGACGTTGTCCGAAATTTCATTTTCGCAATCTTTCTTCTTACGTTTCAGAACCCTCTATAGATTTATTTTACTGATGTTATAATCATTTTTTGCTACGTCGTCATGTGGGTGTTGATGTTTTATCGAGTGCTTTGCTTTCTTTTTCGACTGAAGACGCTGCAATTCTCCTTTCTATCACTTACGATGATTGACTACTGTTCGTCTGTTTTTGCGCGGGATATGCTCCTGTTCATTTTTCGTAATTTCAGTCAAAAAAATGTTCAGCGATTGATTGATATCTTGTCCAAGGGTTATATTTGCTGACGTCATTGACTCTGTTAAGCTATCAAAGTAAGATAATCTGAAGTTAGGGACTTTTTTGCAGTTGCTTGACGTTATCAACTAGAGCTCTATCGTAAAACGAATGCAGTTATGGTAGTTAGTTCCGAGTGGTTCGCCCATTTCGACGTTCCTGACATGAGAGTCGCTTGCACTAAATAGAAAATCAAGAATATTGCTACCTCATGGAGGTATCTTTACCATTTGGGTCATGAACTTATCGTCAGCAAAATCAGTCAAACGTTGCCCAGTGGCAGTACATTCGTCTGCTTCCTAATCAATGTCAGGAATACTGAAGTCTCTAAACATTATACTGTTTTGTGTTGTGACGACATCGACGAGGGTGCTGTAAAGATCGATATCATCTGCAACCTTGCTTTTTGGGGGACGATAGACGAGGATGATTTGACATTTTGTATGTTTACTAACTACTTGGATTGATACTATATCGTATCTGCTGTTTGGAATAGTGACTTCCCTCGGTTTTGTCTATCTTTGGGAAATATTGAGTAACCGGAGAGAGTGAATTCGCCTAAATAATGTCTGGTGCTCAATTTCATCTACGATTCTTTGATTGCTATTATATCGATATTTTCATTCAATGCAAGGATACTTAATTCTTTGATTTTATCTGGAGACTTCTAGCGTTTACATAGTAACATTTGAGAGTACAGTTAGTTCCATTAACTTGATTTCCTTGACTTGTACTGCTTCTCCTTTGAGGCGTTGCGTCGGGGCCAAAACATTTATTTTCGCTCACATGGATTTTCCTAGCAGAGCAGCGACTAATGTCTCTAACTCGGATTGGATTGATGTCAGGAACTATTTGGCTCAGACCTGCGGTGATATTTTGATGGACTCTTGTATTGGTTGCGTATCTAGTGTTTTCACGGGTGGAAGCTGTTGGGTCATTTCATCGGTAACTGCTGACGGAGTTGTGGGTTAGATATAGAGAACGTTTCTTGGCTTATCTCGGTGACAAGACCCGCGTTAATGTTTTTAAGGATGTTTTCGAGGATATCAAGCCCATACGTACTTATGCGAGCCTTGTTGGTGATTCTATTAAAGTTATAGTACTTTGGGTCAATCATCGTTTCCCAATGATCAGAGAAAGGGATTTCTGATCGCCGCAGAAAGTTGCTAGCGTTTGTTGAGAAAAATAATTGTTTCTTAACTTATATCTACTTTGGTTTGGATGGGGCAGGATGCCAGATACATGGATGATATGTTTTAGCATGGTTTATACAATGTTTATGTCGATTCAATCTGCGACACATCTTTAGCTCCGACTTGGGGCTGTGAGAATCTGACACGCAGATTCTCGCGGTCTGATAGTTTACGTCGGTGTGTCAAGATTTGAAAACTGGCTTGAACCAATTGACGTGTATTGGCTGTGGGTGTTAGGACTTGCAAACTGACAAACTGATCTACAGTATGTTATTTGATAGTTTACAGTAGGGTGCTAAGACAAGCAAATTTGCAAACTGACTTCCAAAGCTGAAACTTGCAAACAGACAAACAGACTGCCTCGGGTTAATCGTTTACACTGGATGCTGAGTAAGTTTACATAGAAAGGTGAATTGCTGGCTTGCAGCAGATGAGAAAGAGTTTGGACTATGTTCGTCTCACTCTTTCATTGGCGACCAACTTATACAGATCTTCTATAAATACATAATTTGAACATATTTAGTCAAAAACGGCATATAATAACATAGATGCATGATGACCTATTCCAAAATTTCAGCCTTTTTTTAACTTATTAGCACGAACCTTAACTGGAAATAGTATTGAGGGCATACAACATTAACATTGGCAGTATTATTTCTACAGGTCACCTTTTGATTACCTTGACTTCTAACGAACGGGTGCACTTCAAGTGCGAGGCGACGAATATAATGCATCGCATTGGAAATTCAACTTGGCAAATAATATAAGAGTTGAGACAATATAATTCGAGACAATTAGTATACAAGCAGTGAAGACATACGAGCGCGTTCATTTGGAGCCAGGAGTATTTGTGGGTTTCTGGAGTTTGGTTTATAAGTACATAAAGGCAGAGTTAGGAATCGAATCTAATGCCCGCGTGGCCCGACATGGTTCTTGAAAAGAAGATGGAGGAAGAAAGAATAGTTCGAAAAAATGTATTTCGTTGCATTGCTGTGAGGGGTAATTAAAGATTAAAAAAATAATTACCGGCTGACATTTACCAACATAAATAATGCTACACTTATAAATATGTGAACTTAATTTAACTTGAGATGCATGGGATAAGTTGCATGAGAGAGAGAGTCATCCCTCTGATGACATTCGTCTTAATATACAGTTAGGTAATACACATCATACGATGCAACACAAAGACAATTGATCAAATGTAGTGGAATATTTGATCATTATAATGAGCGCTACAGAAGAGGAGTCGATATACACATCTTCGACATCACCATACAAATAAACCTACGTACAATTTTTGTCAGTTAGGAGTGTGTCAAAAGTACCGTATTTATTTCGATTCATATTTAAATTACCATAAGGACACATTCAAGTGTTCCGAGTCTTATAACGTCCGAACATCATTTTATATCTGAATCACATGGTTTGCCATGATTGATTACTCAAGGATTGCAATATATGGGACGTATGCAGATTGAATGGCAGGCACGTGTATTTCTATAAGTATAAGTCCGTTGAGTGTGGAGGAGGATTTAGTTTTCAAGGAAGAGTGTTGAATAAGAGGTTTAGGGACTTATACCAATAGAGCAACTGTTGAGAATCACTGTGGATTTAGGAAGGGTGGATTGCGTGTGAAACAGGTGATTGCAATGGGAATGGTTTGAAAGAATTACCTAGCCGAGAAAAACAATAGGCATTGGACGCTCAAGAAGTTGGAGAAGATCTGCAAATATTTGATTGGGGTGCAAATTAGGATCCACATCGTGACTGTAAAAATTGGGATTGCGTTCGCTAAGTGCAGTAGAGGGCTTGAGTAGTGTGTAGAGCCTGTGTTGAGGTATGAAGTGAAGGACTCCCAGGATATCAATTACTTAGTGAATCCATGGCAAAGTGAAGGCATTGGGGCTCGAAATTATTGGCTGAGATGTTAAAACTTAGGTAGAAATGGGAAGATAAACGTATATGAAGGTATATTTGTTCGGACTGAGTTTTAAGAGGCCAATCCTTTAGGTGTTGGGAAAAGATGAATGAAGAAAGTTTAGTCTATATCGGGTGCAAAGCTAAGGACGAATGGATGCAATCAGGAATGAGATTAAAAGTTAAACAAACAGAGAATGAAAAATATTTGTCTCCCAGAAAAGACGTGGGCGAGCTTAAAAATGGTTTGGTCACCAAAAAAACTTAAATAGTTTGGGGAAATAATTTTAAATGAAGAGCTAAAATGAAGAAGACCGAGTTTGGATGAATGGATGTTGTGAAGAATGCGTTGAGTGATGTAGGCATCAGCGTTGAAGAGCCAAATGAGTGTGCAAGAGATAGGAGTGAAATGAGCATGATAGTGAACGTTATGAAATTAACGAGGTCTGAGAAGCCTGTCCAGCGAGGGCCGGTCAATGCGGTGTTGGGGAGGAGGAGGTCTTGCTGAAAAGGCGGCGTAAATCAGATGATGCTAGAGAAAATACACCAACAATAACGTTGGGAGACTGATGTAAATGAGTAGCGAATATTTGCTCGCTACTGTACATACTTCGATGTATTGATGATTATATTAATGGTAATTGAAACTCACAGAGTGAAATATATGTCAATGAAGTCTTCCAGCGGATCAATCGCAACGACGGCATCTCTTGTTTCTGGCAACCCAAATAATACTTGTGATGTCACTCCTCTTTACCCCTTGAGCACCAAACAATTGAACCGGAATATTAGAGCCTCTTTTCCCGATATTTTTTAGTATATTTTTAGATGGATATCATTATTGAGAAGAAGAAAATGTTTATCAGGCTGAGCTGCTAATAAATGCGTTCAATTTCAAATGGCCTTGTACCACCACCGCAGACGATTTATTGAAGTGATTAAAAATGTAATCTTCTAATCCGTAAAAAAACTGAACTTTGAAAAATGAATGACAGAAATAATAACCTCGCTCCTCTTCTTAGCGACGGTTACAGACGCTCGAACACTTCTTTGGAATAGTTCCTCTGCCTCTTCTGGTGCCGCAAGATGTCGTCCATAGTGCCAGATACTCCCTCGGGAGCCTTTCCAGACCGGTAAAATGCTTGAATAAAAAAGGTTCGTTTGAAGTAACAGCATCTGCTCGAACGGGAGAAGCCATCGTGGGAAGAGGCCTTTCATAAGAAGGATTTTGTAAATGGTCACTTGTTCGTGAAGTTGAATAGATTGGATTCTCTGTTTTTTTCTCTTTTATGTTCTAAGAAACCGACAAATTGCAGAAGGGTGCAAAGAGATGCGTAATGCAACATCGTGTGTGCGAAGAATGTTGCTCGCGACCAAGGTAAAGAAATGATGCAGTTGACATTCTTCAATAAAGTGTGGGTCATGAGACCGGCGAAAAATAGCGATGGCAGTCGAGGTATTTTATAAAATATTTTTTTTGCCCACAGAAAATGTATGTTAGTTAAGTTGTGCATCTCAAATGAAACCTGTTAATGTATGTCATTTAAGTTATACATCACAAATGAAACCTGTTAATGTATGTCATTTAAGTTATACATCTCAAATGAAACCTGTTAATGTATGTCATTTAAGTTATACATCTCAAATGAAACCTGTTAATGTATGTCATTTAAGTTATACATCACAAATGAAA
>SDVV010020935.1:0-13224 GCA_016164225.1 Gammarus roeselii | reverse complement strand
GAAGTGGGTTACTAGGCTTCGTGCATGGTGGATCAGACAGGATTGGGTCTGTGTGGTGTAGGAAGTGGGTTACTAGGCTTCGTGCATGGTGGATCAGACAGGATTGGGTCTGTGTGGTGTAGGAAGTGGGTTACTAGGCTTCGTGCATGGTGGATCAGGTAGGATTGGGTCTGTGTGGTGTGGGAGGTTTAAAACTGTTTACAAGTGTAAGAAGATAACAACAGGACTTTTGGCTCAAACTGGGTTGCCTTTTGATAGTAATAAGATTAGTTTTGAAGTAGAACGTGGGTTACTAGACTTCGTGCATGGCGGATCAGGTAGGATTGAGTCTGTGGGAGGTGGGTTACTAGGCTTCGTGCACGGTAGATCAGGTAGGATTGGGTCTGCGTGGTGTTAGTGTTGAGAGATGGGATCTGCGGGGAGATAGGGTCTGAAGGGTGTTAGTATTGGGATCTGGGATCTGCGGGGTGTTAGTTTTGGGAGATGGGGTCTGCGGGGTATTAGTGTTGGGAGATGGGGTCTTCGGGGTGTTAGTGTTGGGAGATGGGGTCTGCGGGGTGTTGGTGGTAGAAGATTGGGTCTGCTTGCTGACAGTCTTGGAAAATTACAGAACCTTTAAGCTTCGACATGATTTTATCCGTGGATGAGGCGCACTAAGCTGCCTCGGCAAAATATGGTTTCAAATTGTGTAATAGAGTATACCCGGGATGGATGTCGGGTTTGCACTGTGCTGGTGGATGTGCTGCGCGTGTTGCCTTCCTGCCTGCGTGTTGCATTCAGCCTGCCTGCCGGCTGTGTTAGAGCGCTTTTCTGTCAGTGTGTGTTGGAGCGGATGCCTGCCGCAGCTCATGTTTTACAACATGAACAGCTCCTTTTACTTCGTGTGTGATCTGCACCGAGGGAGAAGGGGCCATGTTATTGGATTGAGTATGCTCTTGAGTGGTCACATTTATGTGGTATTTCATATAACTAAACTCTTTCAACTCTCGATGACTACGAGAACCTAATCTGTTTTTCCACCTGCCGGAATTCATAACCTATTTTCTCTTTAACGTCCGTTCCAACGGTTTATTCCAGACGTCAATACCGTGTAAATATGATGCCTTGCTGTGGCGCTTATTTTGCGCATGACGTATTCAAGAGCCGCTGGTTGCCTCTGCCCCTGGGCTCCAGCTGAATAAAGCGCGTCAAATTAATAATGTAATCGTTTATGTGTTCCCTTCGCTGACTGCCAGGCGACCCGCTCGCTGGTGGTGGTCAAGGCAGTTATTTGCGTTCGCCTACCAGGGCCTCTTTACGTGCCCACGCTCCGTCCTGAGAAGGCTTTCAAGAGGGGAACACTTTCTACCCACTTGTCTTCTACAAGGTTCGTAGGGATTGGTGTTCCCGATTCTATGGAGGTTGCGGCCCCTTCAAATGAAAGACCTCTAATACAAAACTTGTCTTATCAATTAATGAACCCGGTTAGCTGGTAGTTGAAAACCTGGCAATGAGACTACTATTGAGCGAGCACTTAAGAGAGTATTGAATATCCCAGAGCAACCAAATCTTGAGACGGCCTCAAAAAATCTTGATGTATATTAACATCAACATCTCTGATAACACAAAAACTATAAATAGCGTAGGTAGCAATAGCACACTTGGACCAGACGACATCCCTGCTATTCAACTCGAGTATGGTAAGCAAGTACTGGCTGTACTGTTACATATGTTGTGACAACAATTATTGGGCACCTGATATACCACCTGCAATAAAACATGCTGGCATCTTCCCTCGCAAAGCAAAAGGTGGCAGCCTCACAAGCCCATCCAATTACAGTCCAGTTTCTTTGACATCGCACTTTGTCAGAGTATTCCGAAGAGTCTTGAAAGGATAAAATTACTCCATTTTCTGGATAATGATAGAAGGCTCAACTCAGAGCAACATGGTTTCAGAAGCAAGAGGAGCACGCTGCACATTTTGAAGTTTGGCAGTGAACGGGAAACTTCTATTTCAGTGGTCGTGCTTAATGGGGTTCCACAACGCTTGGCCCTCGGCTCTTCTATTGGGGTAGATGGATAATTATTCATTTTAGAGATCAACAACACGTTATTTTAGTATTTTAGTATTTCTTCTTTCATGGGTTCTTATTATTTTTCTCTGCCCTTTTTTCATTATGATAAATTCTGCATTTGCTTTCATTATATATATCGAGGTTGGTTGAGACAAGGTGACCCAGGGAATGGGGTACTCGTGGGACCCGGGGTTTCGGGAACCCGGAGGACTCGGAAGACCAGGAGGATTTGGGGGGACCCACTTGGACCCTTCTGGGGCCCTTTGGGACACTCTTGACACCCTTCGGGACCCTCTTGAGAAACTGTGGGTTCCACTTGAGGCCCCTATGAATCCTGGAATCTTTGCTCCCCCCTCCCGTATCTACGTTGAATCTACTCTGTATCTACGTTAAACCTACTCTGTATATACGTGAAACCTACTCTGTATCTACGTGAAACCTACTCTGTATCTACGTTAAACCTACTCTGTATCTACGTTAAACCTACTCTGTATCTACGGTAAACCTATTACAACTACGTTAAACCTACTCAGTATCTACGTTAAACCTACTCGGTATCTACGTTAAACCTACTCGGTATCTACGTTAAACCTACTCGGTATCTACGTTAAACCTACTCGGTATCGACGTTAAACCTACTCTGTATCTATGTTAAACCTACTCGGTATCTACGTTAAACCTACTCTGTATCTACGTTAAACCTACTGGGAACCTGCTCCCGACTCGGAACCTGCGCTTAAACTACTCTGAACCTGCGCTTAAACTACTCGGAACCTACGTTAAACATACTCTATCAACGTTAGGCCTACTCTGTATCAACGTTAGGCCTACTCTGTATCAACGTTAAGTCTACTCTGTGTCTGCGTTGAACCTACTCTGTATTTATGTTAAACCTACTTGGTATCTATGTTGAACCTACTCGTTGTCTACGCGTTGATCCTACTCTGTATCGGCGTTAAACCTACTCTGTATCTGCGTTGAGCCTACTCTGTATCTATGTTAAAACTACTCTGTATCTTTGTTGAATCTACTCTGTGTCTGTGTTAAACCTACTCGGAACCTACGCTATAAAACTATTCGGAATCTACGTTGAACCTACCCGTAATCTAAGCTGCACCTACTTTGCCACTCTTCAATTGCCCTACGGGGAGTCTACATCAACTTCGCGTTCGACTCCGGTGTGAAACTGAAGCAACTATTACTACTACTACTCGGCTCTTTTAACTATCAGCAATGATCTGAGCAACAACTGTCGACATTCATCGGTGTTTTGCTTTGCAGATTATACAAATGTGTTAGGCGTTGTGAAGGACCAGAAAGAAGTGGATAATGTTCAGCAGATCTAAATGAAATTATTAAGTGGGTATTCAAAAACAACACGAAACACAACTAATTTAAGTTCGAATCAC
Organism: Gammarus roeselii; assembly: GCA_016164225.1. Taxonomy (NCBI): domain Eukaryota; kingdom Metazoa; phylum Arthropoda; class Malacostraca; order Amphipoda; family Gammaridae; genus Gammarus; species Gammarus roeselii. The sequence goes on along the minus strand of SDVV010020935.1, from coordinate 9,761 downwards.
TTAGATATGGAAAAAATCAGGTCTTATAACCTAATCCTCCTATTACTCATCTAATAACACACTAAGTATTTATGTAAAAAAACTATGGGATTTAGCCCTACGAATGCAGAACGAAGCTTCATTCGATGAACGATCTGTGAGGGTTGAGCCTGGCTGCAGCAGGCTGTGTTCTTGGGCCACAAGGACCATTTATCAAGATATAAAAGAACGACGTTGGCTCTTTTGCGTGAAACCATTATTGCAACCAGCTGGAGACTATTGCGCTTCTCTGTGCATCAACCATTAGCGGGAATATCTATAAAGACTGGAGGCAATTGTGAGAAGTTTCACGGCAAAAATTACCCATGTGATGGAATTGAATTATCACAGCAGATTGATAGCCTTGAGGTTATATTCAGTCTTGAGCTGAACTGAATGGTCCATGCCCATCAACGTATCGAAAATGATGAACAGTTACACTCTCGCCTGATTTCTCGGTGACGGAGTAATCTGGTGAGGAATGACAGGATGCGCCTTACAAATTACCAAAGCTGGTAGGTGTCACAAATATGCAAATAAAGACACACTGCAGTTCTACCTGGAAGGCTCATCAAGGCTCCTCAAAATGCCTTGTTAAGTACGGTAAATCAAGCTTGTGCCTCATTTGTTAATTTTCGCAAGCATCCTGAGGTTCAAGAATTGATTGATTGTAGAAGTACATCTGCTATGCTGTTGATGAGCCTCTAATATGTGGATACCCTGGCGGCAAAGGTAATAGTGTAGTCAAACGCCATGCGTCAGGCAGCAGTGGCAGCTACTTGCAAATGATGTCACTACGCAGGAAATGAGCATCACCTCAACTGTGGATTCGCTGCTTGGCAAAAAACACGAAGTATCCAATCGGACATGACCAGTATGTTTCTGCTCATGGCTGGCTGTTGGTTAACCGTCGAATATTCGTCTCTGATTTCTGACTGAGAAAGTGTGGTCCGCGTACCTCAACTATCTACATGCAGGAGGGCATCTGTGTCGGTAGGACAAAGCAATCGGGTCAAAATAGGTATACAGACTCGGCCGAATCCCCCTCTGGGCCTGGCTAATGGCAAGGACGCCTCATCTCGCACTCCTCTCATATTTACATCGTAAAACACTCTCTGTCCACTCACCTAAAATTCCCGGCCCCTGATGTCAACTTCAAACTTCTCACTCCCGTTTGATGAGCAGCTCCGTTGTTATGTCGGGAAACCTATTTTGGTGTAGGGTAACAAAGCCTCTATTCTTACACATCATTGCGTGATTGTCGCCACATGAACGTCGGTCAGGCAGTCCATAAAGGTCGAGCTAGTAGCTCAGTCCAACTGTATCTCTAATTTCTTGCGTTAATAAGAGCAAATCCTTCGTCGACAGCAGGAAGGGTGGACAACCAGTTCGATGCGAACTTCTCTCGGCAACAATGGATTATCTTCTTTTCATCGCTTCTCAAGAACAAGCGTGTCTAATTCTAATTTGATTAAAAATATTTTTTAGTTCGGCTTCTATTTTTTTCCCCTCTCAACAGGGAGATATTTTTCCCAGTAGTCCTAGTCGATTCATCGGTAGCACAGAAGTCCTACTCATTATTAAAAAGTCATTTTCCAGACTGTTGGTGAGTGTCACAGAAATTGTTCATCTCATGTGAACTTGTATTGGGTTCACTCCCATGGCCCCCAGACGAGCAGGACGAGTCCTCAGATCTCCTATTCGGTTATAAACTTTCCTCCCAACCCGTGCAGGAATCAATCTCTTCGCAATAGCATCCTCCAGTGGTTTCCGAATATCTTATAGGCCTAGCATCGTTCGCACAACAAACGGCCAACGATGCTTCAGTTCAAAGGGTAATGCTGTGTATGTAGCGTGAGGTTCAGTCCGGGTAAACTGGCAAATTTGTCAGCTGCTCACACCACATTTCAACCTTGGACCTTTCTATTTGGTCTTCATAATCATCCGGTCTAATGGGAAAATCAAGATATCTTTGTCCTCCAACAGTCATATTTGTTCACGAATGTTTAAAAGTTTGAATAGCATGATAGAAGAACTTTTATCCTTTATTAATATAATGATTTTTGGCCTCATCTAGAAAGCCACCATAATTGCCACATTCTTACAGAACCGTCCACCAACACATCATATCGTCTATTGGGCCTGAGATTGAGAAGTTGTCTGCGTGTGCGGCGACTTTAACGGTCAAAAACGAGTTCATTTTTTTGTCTTCGCTGTCAGCATTAGACGTCGCCAGTCACTTCAGTCACTGTTGGCAGTGATATGCGTGCCCGTTTAATCCGTCAGCGGGCAGAGCGGTTTCTCAGGTATTAATAAAATAGTCTGGTGTTTGACAGAAGACAATACCTCCCTAGATATCAGTCCTCTATAGAACACTTTAACGTTGTAACCAAGCCTTGCCGGTTACCATGTCGTCATTACTTGAGCTCTTGAAATAATGGTTATGTTACGAGTTCGGCGTCTCCTTGACATCTTTTCAATGATGATTCAAACCGTTGAGGATGTTAAAACATGTTTATGGGCAACGATGAAAGCAAATTCTTTGGCGCCCTCGACCTCGCCATGCATTTGGTGCCATCATGCAGACAGGGGAGCAGAAGCTCTATAGTGTTGAGAGTGGTTGCATGCCGCTTTTACGGTGGAAGTTGAGAAGCCAGCAGTGGCACGAACCTTTTACGTCACCCTCTCAGCCGGCAGCTGGTCGCCGAACAATGCTTAGTGTTGGCGCTTAACGAGCGCCGAGCCACGTGCGTCTGTTTCCGAGGTGAGGCAGTGCGCCATCTTGCCGCCGCAAACTGTAATTCTATTTTTATTGGAGGAGTTGTGCGGTGAACCGCGGGCATTGGAACAATGCTAGTCGCTCACATCGAATTGCGTACCCTTTCTCGATTTCTCTTTCCGTTCTCAGTATCGGCCATAGAACAGTTCAGTGCTTGCTTGAACAAGCCCTTCTTCTTCAATAAATTACGTCCTTCTTACTGCACGCAAGACTTTATGGTCGCTACTCCTTGTTTGACGCCTCCTACAACCGCCCCTCTAAATTCATCCCTTCTTCTAAAACTGCTCATTTATATCTATAAACCTTTTGTAGAGCTGCTTCTCTAAATTTGTAAGATCTGCTATGATCTGTTCCTCTTAATTGGTAGCACCTTTTGTAGAGCTGCTTCTCTAAATTTGTAAGATCTGCTAGAATGCTGCTCCTCTAAATTGGTGGCACTTTGTGTTGAGCTGCCTCTGTAAATGTCCATGTCATTCTGGAGGTTTCTTTAAGTTTGCTAGTCCTTCTGTCGAGAAGCTTCCTTAATTTTGTTTAGCCTTCTGTGAATCTAACTTCTCTGAATTTGTGAAACCATCTGTTGATCTGCTCCTCTCATTAATCTGTAAAACCTGTATAACAGCTTCTCTAAATCTGCAAGACATTAAGATTTGCTTTCTTTATTGGCAAGTCCTTCTGTAGAGCTGCTAATCTTGATCTGTAAGACCATTCATAGAACTGCTTCCTCACAGCTGCTCCTTTTAATTGTTAAAGTCTTCTATACAGTTGCTCCCGTTAAGTTCTAAGACATTCTGTAGAGCTGCTCTTCCTAATTCGTAAAACCTTCATAGAGCAGCTCTTCTATAACTTTCTATGTCAAGTTACACTTATCTGAAAGACCGATCTTTTTGAGAAATCATTCGTCTTCAACGATGCATCATAGCTTACATGCTAGCTGATGATCATTGTTAAGAGGGACAGTTGTGTAATAATCAGTCGTCTTCAACGATGCATAATAGCTTACATGCTAGCTGATGATCATTGTTAAGAGGGACAGTTGTGTAATAATCATTCGTCTTCAACGATGCATCATAGCTTACATGCTAGCTGATGATCATTGTTAAGAGGGACAGTTGTGTAATAATCATTCGTCTTCAACGATGCATAATAGCTCACATGCTAGCTGATGATCATTGTTAAGAGGGACTGTTGTGTAATAATCATTCGTCTTCAACGATGCATCATAGTTTACATGCTAGCCGATGATCATTGTTAAGAGGGACAGTTGAGTAATCCGAGCTTGGTCACAATTCATTTTGTTGATTCTTCTACCTAATCTCACGCCTATGGCTGCATCGCACTTTCCCTCTCTGAGGCCTCCCATATCTACTGGGCGCTCTCTCACTAACCACAATCGAGCATAACTTACTCCATCGACTCGACGCTATAGCCGTGCACAACTACGCGGCAACACCCGTGCACACCTGCCATCTCAGTGACTGGGACGGTGCTGACCCGTGCCCTCCTACTAGCGTGCTGCTGCTTGTGCTGCTTCTAGCGTGTCGCCGATTGTGCTGCTTTCGGTTATGAATCTAAATTCATCTTTCTAGTTCATGTAGGACGAAAATTTAGACGCTGCAATTAAAAGAACTAAGTGAAGTAATTTGTCCAGCACAGGCGTGTAGCCAACCCACTCTTCTCTCCACTCTACAGGGACTTCGTCTGTCTATGGGGCTTTTGATCTCATCGCGGGCCCTCTTTAGGTCGCTTCCCACCCCGTTGATTGAACATCTTGTTAAAAATGCGCTGCGTGATCATGTTGCCAAAGGAATAAAATATGTTTTTTATTTGTATCCATGATGCGTGTCATTCAAAAGATATTAGCGATACTCACAATGCAAGATATTATTGTAACATGTACCCATCTAGCAGGTCCAAAAGGGATGGTTATTCCTTCTCTCGTGGGTTGTGTAACAGTTTATTACAACAAGATTGTACAGTTTACATGTTATTCCATTTAACATTTATGATATTACAGGGTACGAAATTGAAGGCCCTATTTAAGCTATTTCGAGCTTTTGGGTAATCTTATCTTTACATAATAATCTATCGATATTATCTATCCTAAAATACGTAAAAAATAGATGTATCTAGAATTGACAAGCCCAGACACCAACTCGAAACAAATGCACGGACAGTTAAATACCTGACACCATTTAACATGAGTTCTATTAAGATTGAAAGAAATGAAATTCAAATATACTGAGAGGTTGTTGAGCTAGTAATTCATCTGCATCCGACAAGGTTACAAATTCAAATACGATTGAGAGACGTTGTGAAGACAATAAAGCGATAATAAATCATAGCTGGACTAGTAAGATGATAAGTATAACTCTTTCAGTCTTGACTTGAAGATTGTCAGGGAATCATTTTGACGGTAGTGGTTACTGGATTTGGTTTTGGATCTATTATAACGGGGTATTACAAGGTTTCTTTCCTAATGATTGTGTACATCCGCAAATTCCCGAATTGAATTGAATAGTTCTTGATCATAGTTTCTGTGGAAAGTTTTGAACGCGTACTGGGCAATTTGAAAGTTATATTGATCTTCCAGTTTCAGGATATTCATGGTTTTGAAATGTTGACTAGTATGGTAATTGAATGGAAGGCTATTTATAGCTTTAATAGCTTTCTTTTGTAGTATAAATATTCTATCCGTTTTATATTTGCCGGTTCCATACCAGGCTTCGATTCTGTAAATTAAAAATGCCTGGAACAACGTGAAATACAGGGTTTTAAGGACAGATTGGGGGAAGAATTTTTGATTTTTAAAGAATTCCTACACATTTTGACAATTTAGATGATATGCTGTCTATGAGATTTTTGAATGTCAGATTTTTGTCAGAATATATCCCAAAGAATTTAGTGCTGTCTATCTCATGAATTCTATCGTTTCCAATTTTTATGATGGGTAAATTAAAATACGCTTATTAAAATAATGTGTAGCATTTTTTTTATATTAATATCAATTCGGTTTGCAGCTAGCCACTTGTCAACATGCTCGAGTTCCTTGTTAATTGAGGCAGTCAATTCGCCTATGGTGTTAGAAAGGATGCAAGTCGATAAGGTACTATCATCAGCAAATAGGGTAAACTTGAAAAAAGACGATGCGGCAACTATATCTTTCATAAAAATTAAAAACAGCAGGGGCCCTAAAATAGAACCTTGAGGAACACCATGACTGATATCAAGCATAATGGATTGGACTCCGTTCACAGTTACACATTGTTTGCGGTTGGACAGATCTGAAGGGAACCAATCACTAGTTATTCATCGTATTTCATAAGACCTTAGTTTAAATAATAAGATTGAATGATCAACACAGTCAAAGGCCTTACGAAAGTTGAGAAATAGAGAGATGCGATGTAATTTGAGTCTGTTATTATAAAGTACTGCAGATAATTTGATTTAGCTTGAGTTGTGTTTTTATTGGCTCTGAAGCCATACTGGTTTTTATAAAGGATACTGTTAACATTCAGGTAACGGAATAGTTGATTGTGAACTATTTATCAATTATTTTGAAAAATGAAGAAAGAACTGAGATGGGTCGATAATTTCCTGTATCAGTCTTATCACCACCTTTGTAAATGGGTGTCACTCCAGCAATTTTTAATGAGTTAGGAAATTTTCCTTGACTTGTTGACAATCGAAGCTAGGATTGGGGATAAGATATTTGCTAATTTCTTCATGATACTGATGGGACAACTATTGATATTTCCAGGTTTATTTTTTTGAGAAAAGATAATCGATGTAATGTCCTGAGCAGTTACTGGGGAAAAATAAAAGGAATTAACTAAATTGTTATTCGATAGATATTTGAGATGGTCGTTTTCTTTGGTACTATTAGAATCGGCAATATTCTTCCCGACCTTCTCAAAGTATTCATTGGGTATATTAGCTTTGTCTTGATCTTCTGAGTGATCGTTATTGTCAATGATTAATGTTTTTAAAGGCTGGTTACGTTTGTTGTTATGTGGTCTGAGTATGTTATTGATCACCTTTCACGTTCGTTTGAGATCTTTTTTGTATTCAGAAAATTATTTTCTTAGCAAGTTCGTTTAAAAGATCGAATCAAGCCTGTAACACGGTTTCTAAATTGCTTGTAAGTAACTTTTCGCATTTTGCCTTGCAAGAACAAAGAAAAATAATGATTCCGTATTTTTATTACTTATTTAATAAGAGAATTAATGCAGGGTCTCGCTGTCTTTTGGAGAGACTGTTTTTCATCACAAACCCGCATAATTATAACTCTGGCATATTAATATCTGATACATCAGACCACTTGCCTATCTTTGGAATTCTGAATAAACAAAAATGAAAACTACGAGCAAATTAAATACAGTTTAATAACTGGAATCTGTATGCCAAGTTGAATCAATATAATTTCACTGAAATCATGAATATTAATGACTGTGATCTTGCTATCAAACAATTAGTAGATGAAAATTATTAATTCTTGCTGTCCTGTTAAACGAAGATATTGTCTATTAGGGTGGCCTTATCTCTGACCTTGTCTATTCTAGTTGTTTTTGATATAAGTGGTAATAACGCAAGGCTGTCCATTGAGCGTAAGAGTTCTAAAGCATTATTGTCGTTATCCTAATTCATAATATCTATATGAAAATCTCCACATAAAATAAAATGATCAGTTTATCTAATTTGTTGATGAATAGACGGTGGCTTGTAAGCTGTTGCTATGATCATACATATATTCTTCAATTTAATTTCAACGATAAGTGTTTCGATGTATGGCATACTGACAGTACAATAGTCTAAAATTTTAGAGGTATATTTTGCTCCTCCACGTCTACCATCAGTTCTGAATGAGTGAAAGGAGTTATAGTTTTTTAAATGAATTCAATCTTTTGCGTCTTCTGTGAGCCAGCTTGCTGTGAAGCTGACTACTTCGAAATTACAATTCAACGATTGGATAAATGAGTGAAAAATGTCACTTCAAGGTAATAATGATCTGATGTCTTGGTGTAACTAAGAAAAGTTCGTCCTGGTATCTCTGGTATTGCGGTCTAATCTGTTGGAAGTATCATCATAATATTCACTCTTCCATTCAGTATTTAGGTCAGGGTGAAGAACATTCAGATGGTTGGTATCAGGGTCGATAAAATCCAACAAATTATTGTCCGGGCTTATTGAAACAGTTAGCATCTAACCTAGGAAGAGTAAAATAATACGAGAAAGTTAACACAGAATCTTCTTCAAGAAATTAAGAAGATCCGCGGAGATATTGAACTAAAGTGAGGCTCCTCTACACCATGGGAATAACCAGGCACAAAGTCTGGTAGCTACTGTTTATACTGAGGACAAGTAATTTTTATTTTTGCAAGAATAACAACAGAAGGAATTAGTCAGCGTTTTTCAGCAATTTTAAACAAGAGGAAAAAAGTATTAATTGATTTTGAAAGAATCTAAGTGCCTTTTGATGTGGTGGGAATCAATCAGTTAAGGGCATTCAGCATTACCAAAAACTAGATTACAATGAGGGGTGAAGGATACAGAGGTTACTGTGTTCGTTTTGGGCAGTCCTTTACGTAATTCTCGGATGTACCGCCGATGTGCTGCATCAGGAGTTCATCCAGCACACGCCGGCTGTTGACCACCACACGTCGGAACTTGGTCCGCTGTCCGTGTCGAGGCTATCCTGGCATTGGCACGTAGGCGTTCACGCTGCCATCGTAGGACCGGGGTGTCCTGAACTTATGCGGTTGGTCTCCTCTTGCCTCGCGCAGGACAAACATCACTCTCGAGCGGGTGAGGGTCAAACTTTCATTGACGTAGAAAGGTGGTTTAAACTCTTTATGCTTCTTCAAGTCTCTCCTGCGTAGAGTAATGATGATGCTCCTTTTGTTGGGAGCCTGAGTAATGGGCTTCCTGCCAATACGATGAGGAAAATAGATTTTATCAGTACTTATTTGAATTCTAAGTGTATTACGTATAAGGTGCCTACTAATCTCCGAGCAGTTTTCACCCTCGGAGACCTCGGGCACCCACCAGAAATTACGAGACTGTCCCGTTTCCCATAGGCTGAGTTAGAGTCAAGCTGATCCTCGATAATATTGAGGCGATCACGTAACTCCCTTAACTCACTGTCCTTGGTGTCCACCCTTGCCTGTAGGTCTGTAACCGTAGCAGCCAGTGCAGAGATCTCTTATCCCTGCACGGCAACAATGTCCTCGATGCGTTGGACTGCATGATTTACCGCTGCGATTATGATTTTGGTATGTGATCGTGATTTATGGAAGAGTTTAGATAGATCGACGTCGCGGAATGTGGAGTATTCTCCTTCCATCTTGATGGTAAAAAAATATTTTGGAGACGAAAAGAATCACCACAAGAAACAGCGTCGAAAATAAAGCCGAGTTGAACGCAGCCTGGAATTGGTCGAGGGGAGACGAAGGGCCGAGTACGTACGCACACATAACACAACATTAGGCGGGGAGACGGCCGATGATCACAACTGAAGATGTTAACTCATTTCACTGATATTACGATAAATATTTAATTTTAGCTTACTTTGTAATAGTCATTATCATGATCGATGGTTTATGGTGTTTTTGGAGAGGTTTCAAATTCAAATTCTCGTGATGGTAGACACATGACACTGCATTCTGTAGGGTGTGTGGCTGCGTCCACCTCCCTCGAGTGCTTCACTTCACCTATCTCGAGTGCTTCACTTCACCTCCCTCGAGTGCTTCACTTCACCTCCCTCGAGTGCTTCACTTCACCTCCCTCGAGTGCTTCACTTCACCTCCCTCGAGTGCTTCACTTCACCTCCCTCGAGTGCTTCACTTCACCTCCCTCGAGTGCTTCACTTCACCTCCTTCGAGTGCTTCACTTCACCTCCTTCGAGTGCTTCACTTCACCTCCTTCGAGTGCTTCACTTCACCTCCTTCGAGTGCTTCACTTCACCTCC
>SDVV010020934.1:0-13224 GCA_016164225.1 Gammarus roeselii | reverse complement strand
ATCCGTACACAAGCATAATGGTGGGCTGTGTTGGGTGTTGAGCCCTGATATCCGTACACAAGCATAATGGTGGGCTGTGTTGGGTGTTGAGCCCTGATGTCCGTACACAAGCATAATGGTGGGCTGTGTTGGGTGTTGAGCCCTGATGTCCGTACACAAGCATAATAGTGCTCTGTGTTGGGTGTTGAGCCCTGATGTATTAAGGATGGAGCGCTTGCGTCAGCATGTTGTGTTGTGCTGCCAGACATGGCGACCTGATGTCCTAAGGATGGAACGCTTGCGTCAGCATGTTGTGTTGTGCTGCCAGACATGGCGACCTGATGTCCTAAGGATGGAGCACTTGCGTCAGCATGCTGTGTTGTGCTGCCAGACATGGCGACCTGATGTCCTAAGAATGGAACGCTTGCGTCAGCATGTTGTGTTGTGCTGCCAGACATGACGACCTGATGTCCGAAGGATGGAACGCTTGCGTCAGCATGTTGTGTTGTGCTGCCAGACATGGCGACCTGATTTCCTAAGGATGGAAGGCTTGCGTCAGCATGTTGTGTTGTGCTACCAGACATGGCGACCTGATGTCCTAAGGAAGGAACGCTTGCGTCAGCATGTTGTGTTGTGCTGCCAGACATGGCGACCTGATGTCCTAAGGATGGAACGCTTGCGTCAATATGTTGTGTTGTGCTGTCAGACATGGCGACCTGATGTCCTAAGGATGGAGCGCTTGCGTCAGCATGTTGTGTTGTGCTGCCAGACATGGCGACCTGATGTCCTAAGGATGGAGCGCTTGCGTCAGCATGTTGTGTTGTGCTGCTGGTCATGGCGACCGGTTGCGCAGCGGTGGGTTAGACCAGAACTTCTCTAATGATATACTGCACGTTGTGCTCGCTTCAAAACTTCAGGGCAATCAAATAAAATAGCATTGGTAGAAAATGCGCATCTAGAAGGATCAAGATTTAGGATCACGACAAAAAAGTATCAAAAATGTTCAAGTTATATATTGTATGTATGTAGACATACAGCCGTTTCCCCCCTAGTTAGGAGGGTGGCTAAGTTAGGCTGAGACAGAGGGGGGAGGCGCCTAATCTCCCCGCCTCCCGGGGAGGCATAATAACTTCGAAACTGTACGGGAGTCAAGTAATTTTTTTTATACATATATATAAGTAAAAAAATGGTTTCCATACATTTTTTTATACTTTGAATTTCAAAACGTTTAATATAATTTAGTACACTGCAAGTTTTCAACTTGAATTTCATGCGAAGTTAGAACCCAAACCGTCGGAGGAGAGACGAATGAAAAGAAACGCAAAAAAAAATGAGTGACAATAGAAATTAGCACCAACTCAGAATTATTGTTGCGTAAAAAACGCTTCAATTCATCTTAATACCCAAGAGCGTTTACATTTTGGTATGCATGCCATGAAAACTTCTTAACTGGAAGATGAGTCAGATCCTATTAAAGTGGTTTCGGAATTTTTTAAATACAAATTTTGTGACTTTCGAAATTCAAATATCGAAAAAAATTGTTTTTCAATGATACCTTTCCTATGATGCCTCGTAGGTCATGATATCAATGAAACTGTATGAGAAGACCACATGAAGAAAATCTACATCATATTGAATATTGTTCCTCCTAGGAAATAAAATCTTTCAAATGACGCATTAAAAGTCATGAAAAAGTCATAGAAGTACAAGGAGTCACATTTTCTTCGAGTATTTAGGACGGAAAAACGCTATTGTTGAAATCGTGGTACAAAACCCATTCGAATGATTCAAGGTACGCATCATACTGCTGGAAAACAACGTCTCTGTGTGAAACATGTCTCCTTGTGTGGCTGCGAAACAATATTAATAATTAAATAAAGAAAATTGTTAACTGTGTGACTGAAACATGCTTCATTAACAATTGTTGTTAACTGCAGGACTGAAACAGCGAATAGCTCATTGCTTCATTACCAATTGTTGTTAACTGCAGGACTGAAACATCGAATAGCTCATTGCTTCATTAACAATTGTTGTTAACTGCAGGACTGAAACATCGAATAGCTCATTGCTTCATTAACAATTGTTGTTAACTGCAGGACTGAAACATCGAATAGCTCATTGCTTCATCAACAATTGTTGTTAACTGCAGGACTGAAACATCGAATAGCTCATTGCTTCATTGATACAAATGTAAGTAACAGAGGAGTTTACAGCTTACCACCAAGGCATTCGTGTGCTGGGAACTTGACGAACCTTTATGAATAGCCTACGACTACAAGTATGTATGAGTATCTTTGAGACAGCCTACGACTACAAGTATGTATGAGTATCTCTGAGACAGCCTACGACTACAAGCATGTATGAGTATCCCTGAGACAGCCAACGACTACAAGGATGCATGAGTATCTCTGAGACAGCCTACGACTACAAGCATGTATGAGTATCCCTGAGACAGCCTACGACTACAAGTATGTATGAGTATCCCTGAAACAGCCTACGCCTACAAGTATGTATGAGTATCTCTGAGACAGCCAACGACTGCAAGGATGTATGAGTATCTCTGAGACAGCCTACCACTACAAGCATGTATGAGTATCCCTGAAACAGCCAACGAGTACAAGGATGTATGAGTATCCCTGGGACAGCCTACGACTACAAGTATGTATGAGTATCTCTGAGACAGCCTACGACTACAAGCATGTATGAGTATCCCTGAGACAGCCAACGACTACAAGGATGCATGAGTATCTCTGAGACAGCCTACGACTACAAGCATGTATGAGTATCCCTGAGACAGCCTACGACTACAAGTATGTATGAGTATCCCTGAAACAGCCTACGCCTACAAGTATGTATGAGTATCTCTGAGACAGCCAACGACTGCAAGGATGTATGAGTATCTCTGAGACAGCCTACCACTACAAGCATGTATGAGTATCCCTGAAACAGCCAACGAGTACAAGGATGTATGAGTATCCCTGGGACAGCCTACGACTACAAGTATGTATGAGTATCTCTGAGACAGCCTACGACTACAAGCATGTATGAGTATCCCTGAGACAGCCAATGACTACAAGGATGTATGAGTATCTCTGAGACAGCCTACGACTACAAGCATGTATGAGTATCCCTGAGACAGCCAACGACTACAAGGATGTATGAGTATCTCTGAGACAGCCTGCGACTACAAGCATGTTTGAGTATCTCTGAGACAGTCTCCGACTACAAGCATGTATGAGTATCCCTGAGACAGCCAACGACTACAAGCATGTATGAGTATCCCTGAGACAGCCAACGACTACATGGATGTATGAGTATCCCTGAGACAGCATACGACTACAAGTATGTATGAGTATCTCTGAGACAGCCTACGACTACAAGCATGTATGAGTATCCCTGAGACAGCCTGCGACTACAAGCATGTATGAGTATCTCTCAGACAGCCTACGACTACAAGCATGTATGAGTATCCCTGAGACAGCCAACGACTTCAAGGATGTATGAGAATCTCTGAGACAGCCTGCGACTAAAAGCATGTATGAGTATCCCTGAGACAGCCAATGACTACAAGGATGTATGAGTATCTCTGAGACAACCTACGACTACAAGCATGTATGAGTATCCCTGAGACAGCCAACGACTACAAGGATGTATGAGTATCTCTGAGACAGCCTACGACTACAAGCATGTATGAGTATCTCTGAGACAGCCTGCGACTACAAGCATGTATGAGTATCTCTGAGACAGCCTGCGACTACAAGAATGTATGAGTATCTCTGAGACAGCCTGCGACTACAAGCATGTATGAGTATCTCTGAGACAGCCTGCGACTACAAGCATGCATGAGTATCTCTGAGACAGCCAACGACTACAAGCATGTATGAGTATCTCTGAGACAGCCTGCGACTACAAGCATGCATGAGTATCTCTGAGACAGCCAACGACTACAAGCATGTATGAGTATCCCTAAGATAGTCCGGATAGTTTTTACCATCGACAGAGTCAGTGATCGTTTATGGTGGAGTTGTTGCGTTACTGCTGTGGGAGGACTGCATTGTGATGAGACGCCTCCAGCAATGGGCTGTGTAATGACCGAGCCCCCACTCCGCAGTTTGAGCCTCCAGCCAAGCGAGTATAGACAGCTAAGTGTTGCTCACGGCTAACGAGGCTCCCTCAGTACTAAAGTTATCGCCATCGAGCCCTCCCCACTCCGCAGTTTGAGCCTCCAGCCGAGCGAGTATAGACAGCTAAGTGTTGCTCACGGCTAACGAGGCTCCCTCAGTACTATAGTTATCGCCATCGAGCCCTCCCCACTCCGCAGTTTGAGCCTCCAGCCGAGCGAGTATAGACAGGTAAGTGTTGCTCACGGCTAACGAGGCTCCCTCAGTACTGTAGTTATCACCATCAACCACCAGTGAGGAGAGGCGAGCGCCATGTGCAGCCCCCGACCGGCGTAAGGGAGGCCAGCTCAAATGGATGGTTATCGACTTATGGTTCCGAAGCAGCGGTGTGAGGGATGAACACAAGGGGGGAGGAGGATTACCTTGATGGGGGAGTGACGTGCTCCCGCTGGACAACAGATAAACACAAGGAGAGGAGGATTACCTTGATGGGGGAGGGAAGTGCTCCCGGGGGCCTACAGAAATTGAACACAAAGGTTGGGGCGAATAGTAGCTACTAAAACAAGTCTTGTTGCTGGGTGGCAGACCGTTATAATAGTAGACCTAGTTGGCCACAACTGAACGGCTCCTTATCGTCTGTTGGTAGTGAACACAAACATGATTTGTTAAAAGCGTTTGATTGGCATAATCAACATTGAGGTTGCATTTCTGGAAACAACTCTTCAGTCAGGCGTCAAATTATTCCCACCTGTCGTGTCAACAGCACATTAATCACAACAATAATAAACAATGCCTTATGAACATGTTTTGGACACTATGATCGCTTCAAAAATACGGTATTCGATTGATTCTATCTTTCGGTGATAAAAGGTTGATAAAATAGGCCGAATTACGATAATACTTCATTTAAAAAAATGCAGGCCGTTATATACAACATGGCATGAGTACTTTAAAATTGTACAGGAGACTATGGTCATTACTTTCGTGTTTCAGTGCTTCAAGACATTCATGGTTTTCTACGATTTCTAAAAAAATTATTCAGCAAATTTTGAATACAAATTTTCATTTTATTATTGTAATCTACATGAGCTTATAAACGATGTATTTTATGCGAGTAGTCATTTAAAACTGCATAGCGAGAGGATAAAAAAATTAATCGCAATTATTTGAGATTTTTTTTTAAATCAAAAAATTGAATTCATGAATAACTGTCCGTTCATAATATTGCACTACCATATTATGCATTGCATGTTATGAAAAAGTCATAACTGTCAACTATTTTTTTTCTAAAGCACATTTACTTGCAATACTCGAATTTCGAATAAATTTCTCCATATAATTGTGATACTTCACGATGCTTTCCAATGATGCATTGAACGATATGACTGCTTTCAAACTGGGAACGCTGACACGATATGAGAAATGTGTTTCTTTTTCCTAATTGAATTTTAATACTCCGTAATACTAAAGCCCTTTGCAACAGCTTTCAAAATGATGGATTGCCCGTCCTCCACACATCATAACTGTTGGTAGAGTCCTCATTCAAGTCCGAAATGTAGGAGGAGTTCTTCTTTAAGTCCGAACTCTAGGAGGAGTCTTTATTTAAGTCCAAACCGTTCAGCGGACAGATGGACATTCACGTTTTATGAATCAGGGTCCGAAATTCTTTCGAATTCTGTATGACACACAAACCACTGCTGGAAGAACAACGGCACCGTGTAGAACAATGCGTCTCGAAGCCAGGGCATGGAGACACTCCACCACTCAGCCTATTAAAAATATCACCATACAGAGCTACATCACAGATGAACATGAATGCAAGTTTGGGATAAATTAAACCTTCGTTGAAACCATAATCTCTTTCAGGTTTATTGCTGTTGAGAATCCCTACGAAAACAATAGTTATTGATTCACAACCAAGAATAGATTTACAACTAAGAAAATATTTGCGATTCGTGCCCAATCTGAAACAACCACAATTGTCAATAAAGACCCAGATGAATAAAGAGCAAAACCTTTTCCACCTCACGCTCATTTTTTATCAGAAATAGAACACCCCTCCACCCTCCTGACAAAACCCGAGCTTTGTGCAGTTAACGCTAGTACTTTAGTAGTAGAGCATTGCATTTACCTTCAATAAAGAGTAAAGTCTTCAGTCGCAATAGGGTATAGTTTGCTCGTTCACTTATGTAGAGAACAGTATTGTTCCACACCTGTATTCCAGGCAGGAGTAGTTTACCTTCGATTTTTCATGAAGAGCGTGTCCTTTAGAAATCACGTCAATAGGCACCATTTCAAGTTTTTTGGTAACACCAAAACCACTCTTTGTGGGGCATGTGAGGCCCGTCGTAGACGGAAGGAGAATACTGGCTCATATACGAAAGGGAGTGGGAAACTTTGATACGTATTGCAGTTTTTGTGGACTACAACAACCCGTCTTAATGAGGGCAATGCATCGTAGTGCTTTTTGGACTGCAAACTGTGCTGGATAAGGGTGACGCGACAAGCACCTATGAGAGCCATGAAGGAGTCACAAAGAACTAGAGATCCTAAGAGGCAATCTCTGCCCATCGTTCAATTTGGATTGAAGTGAACCTCCCGTGTGTAACTCTCCAGTCACAAGGACCCCAAGAGGCTTTTGTGTGCTGCAGAGCATCCCCTTGGCTCTGTAACCGTTGGGGGATCTCATCTCTCCCCCCACCCCATTCTTGAGAGTGGGGAGCAGTGTGGCGAGAGGCCTTTGCTTCGGCTATCCCTGCCCGTCCAGGGACCTGTGTGTTGGGGCAGGGCTCTCTCCTGTCACACTGCGCTGGCGCTTGGTTCACTGCATCTTGAGGCGATACAGCTTAGCCTCTCTCACCACGGGCATTTGGCCAGCTTCTCTAGGGTCGGCCTATTGCCTTACCCTTCTATCTGGACTAGCTTTGTCGTGTGGGGCTGGTGTGGTGGTCGTAGCTTTGGATGCTGACATTTTTAGGGTTGCACAGGGGGTTCCCTGTTTGACCCACGTGCGATGCACGAGGGTTGAGTTTCCCTCAGTCATTGCTTCCAGGGCTGTTCCCACCATCTCCACGGCCGTGTTTGAGATGCCGGTGGGGCGTTGGGGGCTGCACAGGGCAGGTCCTGCTAGTTTGTCGTGTCCGACAAGACCGCCCCCCGCCCCTTAGCTCCCCAGTCTGTCCTAACTGCCTTTTCTATCATTACTGATTGTCGAGTTCAGGGAGAATCCGGTCAAGCCCACGCTTGAAAGTGTCCACTGATTCGCTCGCAGTCACTGCCGGCGGAAGTCTATTCCAAACGTTGATGATTTTGTAGGTCATCAGGTCCCCGCAGTGTCGGGTGTTGAATCTCTTTGGTTGGACTTCCAACCCGTGATCCCTGGTGGGGTGGGTGGTCATTTAACGTGAACAGGCTTTTGTACTCTACGTTATCGAAGTTTTGCAGGATTTTAAAGGTTTCAATGAACTGTCCACGAAGCCTACGCTTTTCGAGGTTGAAGCGTTTCGTTCCCTTTATCTTCTCTGATACCCATGTGCCGGATGGATGTGATTATTTTCGTTGCCCTAGCCTGTATCTTTTCCAGTCTCTTGATGTCTTGGATCAGGGTGGGAGACCGAAAATGGACAGCAAACTCCAATAGTAGTCTAACTAGGGTGTTGTACAGGGTTGGATTATTTCCTCGTCCCTGTACCTGAATTGCCTTCTGATGTATCAGAGGACTTCGTTTGCTTTTTTCTCAACTTCAGCGCACTGTCTGGAGAATTTCAGGTCAGAGCTAATAAAGAAACCTAGGTCTTTTTCGAGGCTGGTGGTTGGAATCTGACTGCCCAAGAGGGAGTAGTTCGCCGATTCGTTTGCTCTGCCGATGTACATGACAGTGCACTTGTCCGTGTTGAAAGGCATCTGCCATGCCTCGGACCATTCTCCGATTCTGTAAAGATCCTGCAGCAGGTACCCGACAGCTGTGGGGTTTGCGGCGTTCGCTCTTAGTTTGGTGTCATCAGCAAATTTTGATATTTTGCCAATGAGGCCTGCGTCTAGATCATTAATGTGAATGAGGAGCAGAAGTGGGGATAGGACTGATCCTTGGGGGACCCCGCTTTTAACCGGACCCACGGTGAGCTTTCACAGTTGGCTCGCCCCTCGCTGCCTCCTCTCTGAAAGCCAGTGCTCCATCTATTCCGAGATTCTTCCAACAACTCCAAGAGCTCTCAGCTTGGTGAAGAGTCTCTTTTGAGGGACCTTGTCAAATGCCTTCTTGAAGTCAAGATACAGGATATCGATGGCCCTCGAGTCGTCGTAGATAGAGATTATGAGGTGAAAAAATTTCAACAGGTTGGTCAGGCATGATCTCTTACATCGAAAACCGTGCTGACTGTTCCCTAGGAGATTGCCGTCTCCAGATGGTTTACTATTTGACCTGCGATAGTGGACTCACAACATTTTGCCAACAACGGATGTGAGGCTGATGGGCCTGTAGTTTCCCCGGGAGATTTTTTCCCTTTCTTGTGGATAGGGGTAACGTTGGTTATCTTCATGTCCTCGGGAACCGCCCCCTCTTCCACTGATTGGTTAAATACCACCAGGAGATGCTGGCCAATTTTGTCCGAGACAGCCTTAATTACTCTTGGGAGGAACCCGTCGGAACCTGCAGATTTGTTAGCCTTCAGTTTCTTGATTTTCCCTACTATCTCTGCGGCTGTGCATTGGATGTCCTCCAAGGGATGCATCCCCCGGTACCAAATGGAGGGTTCCAGGATTGCGTATTCACTCTCATCGGTGAACACGCTAACGAAGTACTGGTTAAGTACCTCCGCTATCTATGCATACGTAGTGGTCAGAGTTCCTTGGTCCGTGGTAAGTGAGCTGATGGAAGCTCTGATGGGTTTCCTGCTGTTTACGTGGGTGAAGAACTCTTTCGGGTTGCATTTGCAGGCAGCTGTAACTCGGCGTTCGTCGTTGTGTTGGGCTACTCAGCTTCGCCTCTTCACCACTCTACACTGTATATAGTGTTCGTTCTACAATCGGTCCGAAGGGTTTTGTTTCCAGCGCCTGTATGCATGGTCTTTGGTAGACATGGCTGCTTGGATGCCTCTGTTAAACCACTTAGGATGTGGCTTTTAGTCGGCTCGCACTCCTTTGATTGGGATGCAGCCTGCCTGGACGTCCAGGAATTTGGTTTTGAAATTCCTCCAGGATGCCTCAACTGATTCCAGCTTGGTGGGTTGGAGGTTGCTAAGGTCTCTCATAAACTTGACGAATTCAGCTCGTCGGAAGATCAGCCTTCGTTTTGCGTTGGGAATTGCTCGGTTTGTTTTCTCGTGAATGACGCATCTGACCATATTGAGGTCGCTGGTGCCCAAGGGTTCCCACACAGTGACCTGGGTAACTAGGTTTTCTTCCGCCGTCTAGCCTGACGGTCTCTTTTGAAGAGGTTGCACTCTTCCAGTTTGAACTCGCCTTCGAAATCGTTTCCTTCTGTCTGAATCCAGATTTCCGTAATGCCTATTATATCAGGCATCTCGGAGGCAACAAGGCAGCGGAGTTCTGCTTGCGTGTTCCACGTCGATCTAGCGTTCAGATGTAGCATCTGGAGGTCATGTATGTTGTTCTCGGCTCTTCGGATGCGTTCTCATTTACCAGTTGTCGTGGCTGCTCGTCTCTCCTAAGGGGTGATGGGGGAGGTCGAGCGTCCGGGTCATTCCCCTCGTCATCACTCTAACTGTCACTGTCAGTGTCGGAGGCTTCCGTACGGTTGCCGCGCGTGTCAGCTTTGGTCCGGCTGTCCCTCAATTCAGTGCCGTTACTATATGCCGGGTCATATTGGATAGCCCTGTCCCCGTCGACTATGGTTCCTTCCGCAGGGACGGCTGCCTCGATACTCATGGTCTACTCCAGCTGGAATATCATATCTCCGCCGGGAATATCTGTATCTGAGCTGGTGTCTCTTCTGTTGCTGTGGTCATCCTCGCCTGAGCTCGTGGAGCTGGAGCTAATGTCGTGCTCAGGTCTGGCCAGCGCGGTGTTGGCAGCCCCCTCAAAGTTTGTAGGGTGCGCTTGGTTTCTGGTGTTTGTGTTAGGTGGGGAGGGGTCTCGAACTCTGTTTCGGTCTCCGTGTCCGAGGAGTCGGCATCTCTGGCAAGGGAGGAAGAGGGTTTCTTCCTCTTCTTTTTCCTCCGCCCGTTCAATGCGGTGTGTGGGTGTGTTGAGGGAGTTGCTCCATCGCTGGGATGTGCGCGTAGGTTGGTTGCGGGTGTTTTTGTTGTCGTGCTGTTTAGGTTGGGGTTTCCCTGTTTGGCGGGTTGCCCGAAGTCTTTGTATAACCTCATGTTGATCATGTCTGCCAGATGGCGTGATCCTCCGGCGTTGAGGTGGATTCCGTCCTTTCTGTAGAGCGACCTCTTGTTCTCGGAGGCGAACCATGGGTTTACGAATCGCGACCCTGCTTTTTCGCACAGTGGGCGATGGTTTGCTGTGTGCTTCTCTTGAGATGTTGAGGCGGGGGCGAAGACCAATGATGATGCCTTCAGTGCTTTTTTCCTTCACCGTATCTATTAGGGCCTTGGAGTTGGTCATGAAGGGTTCAGTTAAGCTGGTTCGCCCCCTCCATAGGAAGAGGTCGTTTCCTCCTGCCAGTACAATGATTGAGCTGCGTTGGTCGATAGTCATGTTCGATACTGCCGCTCTGGCTCGGGAAAGTTCCGCAACTGAGATCGCTTTTGCAATCCGGTTTAGGGGATTTAGCTTGGTGAAATGGTTACCGAGTCCTCCACTAACGAGTCCTCGACTAGGTTGTTGGAGAGCTCGTTGTGACTGTTGTTGATGTTGGGCCCTTTCTTATTCTGGGCGCCGGTTGTTTGGGCGTTGGGCTCACCGAGAGCTCCGTACCTGTTTCGGGTTTGCAGGTGCACTTCTGGGTTTGCAGCCGGCTGAACCCTTGCTCTGTTTGAGACCACGCTGAAACTTGTTGAGTTTTTTCAATTTCTTTCCTGGTTTCCTCGGTCTCTGGGGGTAGAGGTAGTGTAATTCCACCCGCGTAGCCCTGCTTGGCTCGCATTTGGTCGTGGTCTGGGGCCTTCTTTTTGCTGTCGGTGGCCTCAGTGTCTTCTGTGTTGGAGTCTGGGGCTTCCTCCGCGGGTCGGGTTTCTCCGGTAGTCCCACCGAGTAGGTTCCTGGTGGTTTGGTTTCGCTGGAATTGCTTTGCGGGCTTGTCTTTGTTGCAGTTTACCTGCTTTCCCTCTTTTCTTGCTGTTGGGTGCTCCGCCGCTAGTAGTTAGCGTCTGCGTTCTCCCTCGAACGTGACTTGTGTTTTCCTCTAGGAGGAAGTAATCTTCTGCTGTTTCCCTTCGCCTCAGGAGAGGGTCAGTCTGGGTCCTGTCTCTGTTGTTGAGGCTGGTGTCTCAGTTTGGTGTTGGAGGGACCTCGGCTACTGCAGGAGGAATCTACACTACTCCGCTACTGCTACTGCGCTGCTTTCACCACCTGCAGCTGGTGTGAGGTCGTTTCGGAGTCCCTCGATCAGTCAATTGAGTTCCCTGAGCTTGGTTTCGGTTCCTGCAGGGTTCTACTGTGGGGTTTTGAGAGTGTTTTGCATGGTAGCCTTGAGATTTTGCAGTTCCTTCCTGAGGTTCTGATTTTCCTTTTTTAGCTTCTCATTCTGCATTTAGCACATGCAGAAAAGGCATGTGCTTTTTGCTCCCAGTTTCACGTAGAAGGCCTCTTTGAAATCCGTGCACCATTTCTGCGTGCCGCACACATAGCTTTGGTGCTTGGTTTTGGCTGGGCCGGACTGTTTTTGGGGGTGTTGCCGCTTTTGCCTCCGCTCCATCTGACGTTTGCTTCTTTCTGATCCTCTGACTGGGACCTACTAGCACGCCACCGTATCAGCGCAGGGCGGCACTATAACACATTAGCCGCCATCCATTGATAGGAGTGAAGCAGTGCGCATCAAGGCGGAGAGGTGACACAGCGATACAACTAGTCTTGTTGTAGGGCGGCAGACTAACACATAGGCCGCCATTCATTGATAGGAGTGAAGCATTGCGCATCAAGGCGAAAAGGTGACACAACAATACAACGAGTCCTTGTTGCAGGGCGGCAGACTAATGACTCCTAAAGACGTCCCGTCCCGTTGACAGTGCAGGTCTCACAACGACATCAAATTGCCGTAAGTGGAACAATGTGGCGCAGCTACTGGAGATTCCTCAACAGAGTGGAGATGGGGTGGAAGGTAGGGTGGAAAGTAGGGTGGGGCTGAGGTGGAGGGCAGGATGAGGCTGGGGTGGAGGGCAGGATGAGGCTGGGGTGGAGGGCAGGGTGAGGCTGGGGTGGAGGTAAGGATGGGAAGGGAGCTGAGAGTGTCGCTGGCAGTGCTCAACTCAGAATGTTCGGTGCAGTGATGTACTAGCACCATAAGTGAGGTGTACTAGCACCTCATGTGAGGTGACAAGTACCATAAGTGAGATGGACGCTACAGGAATGAGAATGTAATGCACAATGAACACATTAGAGGCCATTTTTTAAGACCAAGTATCAAACGCGCAGAATGTAACGCGAGAGAAACTCCTATCCCCGCCGTGTGAATGCGCACGAGAGGCAACTTGAACTTGGAGATCTATGATAGCAGACATGTTCTGATTAACCTAACCTGAAACCTCCTCACTGTTAGTCTGGGGAGGTGAAACAAGCATCAATTCAAGCCAAGTTTGGTTTCATTTCAATGAACTGTTGGTCCGCAGGAGCAATTTCAGGGTCATTAACTCGTTCACACCACCTTCGTGTCCAAACTGTATTTGATGAACTGAAAACAGTGGATAGACAAGACAACAAGTATGATCAACATTGCGCTGACCGCAGGCGCTCGCTCAGGCGTGTGAGAGAGCGTCTTCTCTCTGGACTAGGGTGATTGGGTGGTGGTGGTCCCAATAGCAGTATTTGAAGACATTGCGCTGACCGCAGGCGCTCGCTCAGGCGAGTGAGAGAGCGTCTTCTCTCTGGACTAGGGTGATTGGGTGGTGGTGGTCCCAATAGCAGTATTTGAAGACATTGCGCTGACCGCAGGCGCTCGCTCAGGCGTGTGAGAGAGCGTCTTCTCTCTGGACTAGGGTGATTGGGTGGTGGTGGT